>JBBPCZ010025626.1:0-14119 GCA_037974445.1 Brycinus macrolepidotus
ATGTATCAATGCATCATGTATCACACAAAGTTATACTGTAGAGAGGAGAACGCCAGAGTCCTTTATTCACAGCCTCAAAAAATGCAGCATAGTGTCCTCCTTTTTGGCGTTATGGATATGGTCACCCTACGTGTACCGCTTTTATGAAACCACACACTTCTGCAGGGAGACAAACTTTTATCAAGCCAAATGCTAACTCACCACCAGTAGCAAAATTTGCACACCAGATTCCCAGTATATTTGGATTTACAGTATCAGGTCTAATTCCGTTCCATAATGCTGCTCTCTGCTGTGTCAGATTGCTAACTAGCTTTTTCCTAGTTGCATTTATTATGGAGAATGAGTGAGAACATGCAGGCTAGCTGGCTACACCATTCAAAAAAGGAGTTTTAAGTAACTTAAAACACTGACATCACTGCCTCCTCCTTTTTACTAAAAAGAGTTAATCAAAATGTTGCTTTTCATTTTTAGGACGATGGTTATAAAAGCTTCCTGTGCCGAACTGCTTACTATATTAACAATACCATTATTTAATAATAAATTACAATAGTTGTTCATGTTTCTCTGCCATTTCTTGCACCAGTGCATTCATTTGTCCCTTTCAAGCTAGACAAGAAAATGACAACATAATTAGCACAGATGAAAAGCACAGATGCTTTACTCCTTTTTTAAGTCAAATCATGAAAGTGGAGTTATAATGAGATGGTCCTGCTACGCTTAACTTGATTCCTAATATGTTTGAGTTTAGTAACGATTAGGTAAGCAATAATGGACGACAGGGAGTTAGGGTAGCAAAAAATAATGCACGTTTGATGTGGTAATGCTGTCTTGTTGTTTTATAGGATATGAAGGCAGCTGGTGGTCTAGTGGTTGGGGAGTTGCCCCTGTGATCCCAGGACTGCTAGTGGCACCTCTGAGGTACCCTTAAGCAAGGTACTGTCCCCACACACTGCTCCCTGGGCGCTGTGTTCCTGGCTGCCCGCTGCTTTACTTGGTGAATGGGTTAAATACAGAGAAGAATTTTGTGCTGTTCACACTGTGTGCTGTGGTCTCTTCACGTATGACAAATGGTCACTTTATATATAAAACGTTTTACAGGCTCGAAAATGTCTGAAGTCAGTTTTTAATAGTCAGAACTTAGTATGTTGTGGTGTGACTAGTAGGCCCTTGTAACATTCAGATAAGATATTTTTTTCCTCTTTATACTGCAGGTTTACAGAGTCCTTTAGTAATGATTTGAAGGGGCTTTAAAATGTGGTGCTACAGTATGTCAGCTACTGATGTAATTTTCCTGAACCTCCCATCCAATATTATGACCAGCCGTCACTGCTAAGAGGGCTGAGTATTTTGCTCAACATCTCTTGTAGAATGTAGAATGTGTCCACGCTTTAGTGTGGTGAGGTGCATAATAGCAAGATAACATGCTGGGTTTGGAGTTACTAGCAATACCATTTCTATCAGTAAATTTGACGTCACACTGAATCTGCCATCTGCTTCGGCAGAAGACGGATTATGCCTTGACAGGTCAGCAGGTGTGATGGCTGAAATAGAATGCAGCGTCTGCGAGCTGTGTCGGGATCAGAGTAGGTTTTGATAGAGGAGGTTTTATTTGTCTGTGTTGTGAGATCTCACTCTGTGTTTATTTTCCAGTGTCAAGACCTTCTTGCCTCTGACATTTCATAATACACAGATTTCTATCTTAGAGTCCCCTGCCAGTGTGCCATAGTCTGTGAGCTTCAAATCAGCATTAATGACAGCTGTTCTGATTCTGTCCATGCTGTCGTCACTCTCATCTTTTTACGTGCACCATTAGCGTCTCATCCATGTAAAAAGTGAGCCTCAGTAGACAAGCCCTTCTTCTAAAGGAAGCCTATGTGATTCGGACACTTGCTACATGACTGCAGTGCTCAAAAAAGCAAAGCTCTTTCAGTGGAAATGTCAGATTTTTCAAAGACATGCTGTCTGCTGTTGCATTATCTGCATCATCCCCATCTTTACTTTTGACTTTTTATTCTGCCGCTGAGTTCACCTGAAATGCAACACTCCTTACAGTCCTTACAGTCCTTTAAGCATTGCCTTGATTGCTTTCGAAGACATCTTTATGAAACAGGCTTTAAGGTGAACAGTATCACTTCGGTGTGCCACATCCCTAGTGTGACTTGACTACTGTTATGAATGCAATTACTTTCTCAGGCATATCACCCACTGACTGCTTTCATTCGCCTTAATTCGCCTTGCCATTTGTGCCAGGGGTCTGTGTCCGTAGCTGTGTTTCTAAATAAAGCCTCACAGCTGCGGTCAGCAACCCACTCATACTGATAATGGATGTGGCTCGCCACATTAATTGGGTGTGTGGTGCAGCTCTGGCAGCCACTCACTGCAAATCCAAGAGGAAATAAGAGTGTTATACAACGGCTCATCACCAGTAGTAACAGGTCAGCTCTGCCTTTCTAAAAATATCTTCTTTGGGTGATTCATTCATGGAATAACACTAGAGCCACAAGTCTTGCCACCTTGAAATCGATTGGGGAACCTAATTACATATTCCTTCAGTAGGTCTTTTATTTATGTAAGGCCCCAAGGCAGGGATGAGTCACTGAACTCCGAAAGGCTGGCGAACCCTGAACACCAGCTAACCTCTTCCTAGTCCTTCATGTGGAGAATCTGCCGCAAATGAGTCCATATTGTCCAAAGAGGGAGTGTGGTGGTCTTTTTATAGCCATGAAAACACACACATAAAATACTAATTGGAGCTGTGTTGTAACACCTGGGTGTAGGTTCTCTGGGTGAGGATCACTCGCTGGCACACAGGTGAAACAACCAGAAAGAGAGAGACGAAAGCACCACAGGGCATATATGCATGAAAAGAAAGAACATTGTATGGTCCTGATGATCTTATTTAGAGTCTCTTACAAGCCTCTAAATATTTTTGCCATAATGGGATCTCTAACCATTATCTTTTATTTTGAAATGCAAACCCAGTATATACATATACTGTACAGATGATGTCTCAGGACTGTAAGGACAGTGCTGGCACTTTAAAGTAGATGGTGATGGAACCCTCTTGAGCACTGTGCGATGAAAAGCAAGTCTACTAGTCCATAGAAATTACATAAGTTCACATGACTGAAAAGTGGCCAAAGAAACTCCAGTTAAGCAGGCAGTGTGTGTCAAGCATGTAGAGAACTCATTACAGGTAGTACAAGTAAAAATTACCTCTTGCAAAGGAAAAACCATTCTGTTAATCCATACTACAATTTAGAAGACAACCAATCCTTTTTTTTGTGCATCCAGTGTTTCTGTATTCATTTTGACAAATGAATGCAAGATACTGATAACATGTCATTAGGTAGCTTGTCTAAGCCATTGTACCCTAAACGTCCAAATGGAACATATTAGAAGCACTGGGTTTTAGAGGTGGCGTACCCTTGTTAACAGCAGATTCAGAACCAAACATTTAACAAGCTGTGTCTAGACAATGTATTCTTGCTATAAGATGACATTTGGCCCTACAAAATCAAATATGATATAGTCGGAAACTTTATCATAAATGTGTCTTTAATTTGTGCCACATAACACAAAAAGTCAAAAGTCAAAAAGTCAACCACTATGATAAACCACTCGTTTCTGGTTCTAAAATGTGATTGGCTGAGCCAGGTTGAAAGATGCTGTTAAAAACATCTTAAACACACATAGGGCTGCAGATCACACAGTGCTGTTCATGAAATAATTTTGGCTTGGTAACCACAGTCCACTGTTACTACATTGCTTAGTGTAAGAACTGTTTATTATGATAATTATAAATAATAAACTAAACATCAGTATAGCATATTTTGTCACAGTTTTATAAAATGTTCTTTGTATCATGTCTTTGCAACACTGTGATGAAGTTACTGTTGCACCTCTTGTGAGTTATTAAATTAAGCTGAACTTTTTACTAGGGTGTAAAAAAGCACTGCGATCAAAAGTCAGTGTTGTCAAGCCTAAGATTCACTATGTCACTCACCCCTTTGATGATGAGCAGGATCTTGCTGTAGCAGTAGACCATGAGCAACACTGGCAGGAGGAGGCAGAAGATGAACAGGCAAACCACATATGAGACACTGCTGACTGACCGCTGGTGCCACTGCACAGAGCAAGTTGTCCCTGGACCTTCAGGCCCATAGCTGCTCCAGCCCAGGAATGGAGGCAGTGCCCACGCCAACGAGTAGAGCCAGCAACCTGCCACACAGCACCAGGCTTTGCGGAAATCCGTTTTGTCTGGGGTGGTGGCTCGCAGCACCGCCACATAGCGCTCATATGACAGGACAGACAGCGAGACTAAAGACACAATCCCTAAAGAGCAGAGGGAAAGCAGTGGTAAATATATGGCAGTCACTTTACAGCTGGAGTTGGATCACATTTCCAGTGGGAATGCCACATCAAGTCAGGAATATCTAAAGGTCACGAAATGAGTATTTCACAGAAATATGTTTTATAAATTGTATTTCCTTGGAATTTTATGTGCACATACTTGCATGTACACTCATTTTTTGTAACTACTATATAAATATACTTTGTATGTATACAATTGCTGTAGCTCTCTATCCAGCCCTCTATCCTGTTCATCACTGGAAAAGAACCACCAGTAACTATGTCTGGGGTATTTGTTGGCTGATATTGTGCAGCAACACATGACCAAAAGTTGACATTGATCCATCACTTCTGTTCACTTAGGACTAAGGCAAGACACTACAGGCAGAAATGATGGTTTTAGTTCTATCAAACATTTTTCAGGCCTTTAGATATATTGCATATATAAGATGTCTTCTCTCTAAAGTTGTTTTAAGTCCCAATTTAGTCTTCATCTGTGTATGGAAAACTGGCTGTAAATGACCCTGGTAGGCGTACAATGTAACTACATCATACAGTGAGTGAAAACAAGAGAAGAAAATTGTCATTTCTGCAAGCTGCAGCCAGTGCTCACATGTGCACTAATGGTTACTGATCTTATTGTGGAAAATATTCAAGAGCTTAAGTACGTGAACGTAACAATTTCAACAATATTTGACCCACAAGACCAGATTTGTGGTATAGATATGGATATGTAGGTACATTTTGACTTTTGCGGTCTTCACTCACAAAAGTTTTCTTTTCACGAGATAAAACCAAGAATTTAGGTTTTAATGGCACCACACAATGTGGGGGAAATTAATCCCTAAAACATTGCATTATTTTGCCCCAACCCTTGTCCAGACATCCTTTGAGACATTCAAGCAGTCTGGATTGAAGTTAATGTGTTAATGTATGTGTTTCACTCCTGCATTTCCTATAAAAAATCACTCATGGGGGAGACTGTATGAGGACAATGAGATCCCACTAGAGCAATTAGCTCTATAATCAAATGTCAGAAGATGCAGGGGAGGATGTTTTAAACGAGGCCTAAGAACAGGATGGGATTAATTTGGATAATTTGGGTAAACAGTTTGTGGAGTGATTAAAACACTCATTAGAATTCCCAATGTTACGAGCTTTTTCTTGATAAAAAAAAATGGTTGAATAAGTTAATGCTTTCAAACACCCCCCTTATTTCCAACTTAAACTTGGTATTCAGAAATAATGAGTCACAAATCAGTCCAGCCATTATTACACCTAACTCCTTCAGGCAAACATCTGCAAAGTCTTAAAACACACATTGTTCAATATTTCTGAATAATGCAATGGTTAAGATGTAAACAAAGTCATTCAGAGTGTTTTAAAGTGAAATGGTTAGAGGGGGAACTGGGAGAGCCCCTTCAATATCTGTACAACCTGAGGGGAAGGTTCCTCTTCTCTGGAAGACATCTTGCCTTATCCCAGTTCCAAAAAAAGGCCCACTCCAGTGAGCTGAATGATTTCAGGCCAGTTGCACTGACATCACACATTATGAAGATCATGGAACAGCTGCTGCTCCAGCTTCTTAGGCCTCAAACCCGTTATACATTCGACCCACTGCAGTTTGCCTACCAGGAGAAAGTGGGTGTGGAAGATGCCATCCTCTACCTGCTACACAGGGCTTACTCTCATCTGGACAAGGGGAGTGGGGCTGTGAGGATAATGTTCTTTGACTTCTCCAGTGCCTTCAATACCATCCAGCTCCTTCTGCTGAAGGACAAGTTGGCAGAGATGAGGGTGGACCCACACCTGATCTCCTGGATCATGGACTACCTCACAGGAAGACCACAGATGTGCAGGCTGAGGGACTGCACATCAGATATGGTGGTCTGTAGCACAGGCGCTCCTCAGGGGACTGTTCTCTCTCCGGTCCTCTTTACCCTGTACACTTCGGATTTCCAGTACAATTCTGAGACTTGTCATATGCAGAAGTTCTTGGACGATACTGTGATTGCGGGGTTTACAGGGAATGGACAGGAGGAGGAATTCAGGAGCCTGGTGGAGGACTTTGTTGCATGGTGCAAACAGAACCATCTGCACCTAAACACCTCCAAGACCAAGTAGATGGGGGTGGACTTCCGGAGGTCCAGACCTCCTCTCCAGTCGCTCTCCATTGAGGGAGTCGATGTGGAGGTGGTGAGGACAGATACCTGGGAATTCAATTGGATAATAAACTGGACTGGACTGCCAACACTGATACCCTGTAAAGGAAGGGGCAGAGTCGGCTGTATTTCCTGAGGAGGCTGGGCTCCTGCAACATCTGCAAGAAACTGCTGCTGATGTTTTATCAGTCTGTGGTCGCTAGCATTCTTTTCTATGCTGTGTGCTGGGGAGGCCGCATAAAGAAGAGAGATGCTACACGGCTGGACAGGCTGGTAAGGAGAGCTATCTCTGTGGTTGGCATGGAGCTGGAATCTCTAGTGTCAGTGGCAGAAAGAAGGACCCTTCACAAACTGCTCTTCACCAGGGACAATCCCCTTCACCCTCTGCACACACTACGAAACACAATGTACGTAAAATGTGCTTAAAGCTACCTTAATTTACCCCTGAAAATACACCAAACCCCTTCATTTGAATTAAGTGGCTGTTTAATTTGTGAAACCGACCCCTTAATTTTACCTTAAAATTAGATTTATGGCATGAGTGTGAAACCCCTTAATCTTAAATTTAAGGCGTTAATTCAGGAGGTTCTATTATTTAAGGGGCAAATTTGAAAAAGGAAGGGGAAAATTCAGTAGTTTTACCCCTTAATCAGCTTTAATCTGTGCACTTTTTCCCTTAATTTTCCTTCATTTCCTGTATGGGAAATTAAGGTCAAAATTAAGGTCATTTTAAGGGGTAAAATTAAGGGGTTTGGTTTCGTAGTGACAGTACCATCACCAGGCAGAGGAGTACATTTAGTGGGAGACTATTGTCTCAGTCCTGCTCTACAGACAGGCTGAGAAAGTCCTTCATCTCCCAGGCTATTAGGCTTTATAACTCCTCCCAGCATCGGAGGGTTATGAATGACATCTGGGCATGACTCTGTCACTCCGTCACCATTTATCCTGTCCCACACACTATATCCTTTGGACTTTGGATCATTACTACTTTTTTCTCCCCTTCTTACAATCGTGTGTAATTTTTTGTGTTTTTGTTTCGTCTTGTCTACTGGAATCACAAATTTCCCTCTGGGATCAGTAAAGTATTTCATTCATTCATTCATTCATTCGTTCGTTCGTTCATTCATTCATTCATAGAAAATGATTCAGATGTTCCAGTAGTGATAGGAACTGGGAGTCACAGGTCTATGTTGCAAATTATTTACCAACCAAAATGAGCAGTGAATCTACAATTCCCTTCTGAGTTTCTATCCAACGTTGATCGTGATAAAATAGTGGTACATCTTTAAAAAATGTTAGGTTTGCTCCGCTTTAACTGCTTAAAAATAAGCAAAAATCAAAACTATCGTGAAACGATGTCTTAAGCGTCGGGGTTATGTATCTGTAAACTTTGTAACGTGTAGCCTAAATTCTGTTTTGTAATGCAGCTCTTAGATGGGTTCAGTGCTTCAGACGTCCTGTTCCTATCAGCACCACTGGGGACAACTGACTGATTCGTGTCAAACCACTCTGAATGACTTTCTTTACACTTAAACCACTTTTGCATACATTAAAACAGAGGAATCTCCCTTCAGTTGATATACCTGGTCGGATTATTATAGATTTAGTTGCAAAATTAACCTTAAACACTTCGTCTGAAAAAAGCCGTATAACTATGTGTAAAAATCAAGGGAAAATGTTTATGAATAGGTTAAGAGCGACGTGATTGGTTAAAAACGCGTGACGTGTGTTGTGATTATGACAAGCACTGTAAACAATTGTAATGTATTCTCTTAAGAAGGTCATTAATCTGGCTGTTCAAATTATTTTAACTTTTAATAAACTGACAGAGAATGTAGCACCACTTTTTCTGTTAACTGAAAAACTTAAAAAGAAATTCAATGCACGGTTTTTTGTTTTGTTTTTTAAATAGAGAGAAACATCTTTAGAAAAGTGTTGCAGCTGCAGGTGTAAGTGAAGGGAAAAGTGCGAGCAGTGTTGGGATTAGTGTTATTTGTGATCTCCTGCAGCAGACTCACCGAACAGGGAGTTGGCGAAGCCGTACCACGTGCAGCCGTGCTGTCCCAGAAGCCACCTGCCGTACAGGCTGGAGGCGAAGCTGAAGGGGGTCCCGAACACGCACACCAGCATGTCGCTCGCGCTGATGTTCAGCAGGACCACGTTGATGGGTGTCCACAGCGAGCGGAACCGGGCGAACACGAGGAGGACCAGCAGGTTGTTGAAGCATCCGAAGAAGAGGATGAAGCCCAGGCAGACTGCCACTACAGTGTGTCCCGTCCTACTCAGCCCGGACGAGCCCGGGGGTGTCAGGTGGTCTCCCACACTGCCATTCCCTCCGTGAGGGAACGCCGAACTGCTGTTCACGCTCCAAATGTGGGCGACCATAGCCACACCGGCAGGGAGAGTGTGGGACACACACGCTGACTTTCCCTGCTGACCGTCAGGGCTCACATGCTGCTCTCCCTGTTGCTGCACACACTCTACATCTTGCAAGAGAATGCTCCATCACAGTCTGAAGCCTCAGCCAGGTTTCTTCTGAGTGGACCTCCGAGGCAGCAGGGCTCTATTAGTGGAGTTAGTGAGCCCCTTCAGTTAAGACACACGCCCCCTCCCCTCCTCCTAGGTGGACCTCCTAATAAACGCTTAAGGTGTGTGATTGAACATTGCAATGCCGAGATGTGTTGACCATGAGTGATCATAACACTGTCCTTATACACTCTGTTGGAACCCAGTACTGTGGTAGTCCTACAAATCTGGACCGTAGGACATTGCTTTGCATAAAAGGTTTCATCATGAAAAACTGTTCTCAGTCATGTTAGACACTGGTTCATTTTCTGAAGGTGGACCTCATTTCATCTTCACCATCTTCAGCACACTTCTGTACTTACAGCCTAATGACATTGCAGTCATTATATGCTTCTGTGCAGCTTCTGAGTTCTTCATGCAGTTGCTGAACAATTTTGCGAGCTTTTGGATGGACATGCGTGAGGTTTATTTATGCATTATGTCCATTTTATAAGTAATGGAACCCGTACTGAAAAAGCACACATGAATAAGACAAGGGTGGTCTTAGCACACCTCATGTTATTTTTCACATACATGTGAAAAAAAAAAGGGTGTCACGTTCCGTTTTGTCATGTAATCACACATTAGTCACTTGTGTTTCCGTGTGGGCATGTGATTTTTGCACACTATGTGAAATGTGAAATTTATTTGTGACATTGTAGTCGGGGAAGTTTTATCTTCAGGGAGTCTGCAGATAAATGCCACACTTTTTAGACTGTTTCTAATGCCACTTTGAAAGTGATTTTCTGTGACAATGTACCAACTCATAAAAACACTCTTTGAATAAGTTGCACCCTTCAGTGTATGCCAGCCCAGCAACAACTAATGTTTAACCCACACCTTTTTATTACACATGCCGCCCTGTATAATTCAATATGTGCATGTTCTAATCTGTGAATTCTTATTCAAAAAATTGCAGACTCTCTGTATATGGCAGCTGGTGGTCTAGTGGTTTGGGTGTTCGCCCTGCGATCAGAAAGTTGTGGGTTCGAATCCCAAGGCTGCTAGTAGCACCTAGCAAGGTTACCGTCCCCACACACTGCTCCCCGGGCGCTGTGTTCCTGGCTGTCCGCTGCTTCACTTGGTGAATGGGTTAAATGCAGAGGAAGAATTTCGTGCTGTTCACACTGTGTGCTGTGGTGTGTTCACATATGACAGAATGGTCACTTTACACTTATCTACAGAGTGTGTAGCTTTGTGACACACAGGACCTTGAGTCTTTCCGTCCTTCTAGTTCTAGTAGGCTTAAGGTGGTAAAATAGAACCTAAGTCAGAACTAGACTTTTTGCTTTTCGTATTTACATAAAGAAGTAAATGACTAGGCTGCTTTGAGTGAACTGAACTTCTAAAAGCAAGTTAACAGAACAATAATCTGTTTTTGAAATGCTGTTAACTTATTCTTGGAAGTTCAAATTTAAGTCAAGAGTTAGGTTAAATACCTTTTTGTGTACAGTATGTAAAATGATATGGGGAACCTCTGGTCAAATTACATTTTTTTTTTTTTTTGCAGTGAAATGAAGCTGACATCTGCATAGAACAGACTTTAGTATGACAAAATTCTACAAATTTTATTTGCAAAATTCAATATATTAAAAAAAAAAAGATGTGGTATATTTGTGTACCCTTTCAGTCGATCCAGTAGTGTTATTTTTTGTAAGATCTCAAAACTTATTTGACTCATCAGGCTTTAATCCATGTCAGGTGTAAACAATTCCAAAGCATAATAAATTATGTAACCCTTCAAACCACTCAGGGTGTTGTTCTTACACAGCAATGGCCTCATCTAAGCAGCTGAGCGATGACTCTTACAAAGCATGAGAAGACTATAAAATACACCTAAACAGTTCTTGCTTGTGACTGTCTGTGTCTAAAATATCATTAAGCAATGGACCTTAAAATGCTGTTGGAACTGCTGAAGTCAAGATAAGATCCAGAGGAACAATAAAAAACCTGTTCATAGACTGGTTAGGTATGCAAAGAAAAAAAATCCCTCATCACTGCCAAGAAATACTGTTATACTGTGTATACTGGTTATATTCTCCATAGTGTTCATACTGTTTGCACAATTAGAACACAAAAGAATCCGTACTTAAGCTGCTATTTATGCTTGGTCATACTGCTATACTCTTATACTGTGTATACTAGTTATATTGTCTATATACTGGTCGTATTGTCTATACTGTTTGCACAACTGTTTAAGAATGCACAAACCTTTAAGAATGTATACTCAGGCTGCTATTTTCACTTGTCTCATACCGTTTTATACTGTTACACTGTTTATATTGGCTATACTGGTCATACTTTTTGCACATTTCTTCAACCGTTGCACATTTTGTTTTACTTATATTTATATACAATGCACAGTGAGCCGTCCACACACTCAGGACAGGATAAATCTCACCTTTACCTTATTTTATACTTCTTATTTGCACTGTTTTGTTTTGTTTCACAATGTCTTATGTCTGTTGCACTATATGTACACTGTGGAACCTGAGCCTCGTCATTTCGTCTCTCTGTATACTTGTATATGGTTCACTTTGACTTTGACTTGAATTTGACCCTAGGTAATTTTAACAGTGATTTCACCGTCAGCATCTTAAGTATGCAATACAACACTTAGGCCTTGTTCACCACCATCACAAGTGGACAGCTCCAAGTATGTTGGTTTACACCTGGTATTAGAATATGTCTCCACATGCATCTCAAGTGATCACTTGACCACAAGTGATTGGATCTCACTTCTCCGCTCTATGTGCAAATGAACGTGTACATAATTCCCTTTTATAAAGAACAAATGCGTTGCTATTATGCATTGCTGTTATTACTGTTATTATATTGCTTAGGAAGTTTCCTAACTGAGTGAAATTGCCTGGACATATCTAAGTGGCTGCCATGATCTAATTCTCTAAATGCTCGTGAAAGGTTCTTTAAAGGTTCTTCCTTTTTTATATCATAGGGTACACACGACCATTGGCGTCATTAATATTGGGAATGCTGTTAACATCTCCACTACTTTTTGTCGAGGGCCTTTTCTTCCCACACCCCCACCCAAACCCCAGCTCCCCTATTAATAAATGCGCACACAGCCCCCTACCCCCAGCCCTGGTCACCAAGTATGCCCAATGAAGAAGAAAATTTGCTGGATGTTACAAGACAGTGATTCAATCTTTTTCAGATATTCAGTTTTGAAATTCTTCAACAAACAAAAATTTTGAGAAATGCTTTCAACATCCCTGGACTTATAACTGAATATCTGGGATTAGAACTTGAACATGCTGTGCATGCAAGACAGCTTATGAATATTTCTGAACTAGACATTTTCTACAAGGAAAAGGGAAGTAAAAATCCTAAATTAAGAACAGAACAACAGTTAGCTACAAGTAGCCAAAGATGATCTCACTAAGTACTAACTGAAAGGAACCCTAAACATATGCACTTATTTTAGACAGATGGTACGAAAATTCCTTATTGCTTGAATTTCAGAGAACAGTCCTTCTATCAACCGTTCCGTCTATCCGTTTTTTAAATGTAAACTTTCCATTCACTGGGCCAAGCAGCGCGTTCTCGTCTTCTCCTTCATTTTACAGAGCACCTGTGGCCAGAACCGGACCGGGTTAAAGAGTCACCACAGCATGCGATTAATCATGACAGCATATATATATATATATATATATATATATATTTGCTGTCATGTTTCGGCCATCCTCAGGAGAGAAGAGGAGAATGGTTGAATAAGGAGAAGGAGAGAAATATAACAAAAAGAAGAGGAGACAGAAAAAAGAGGACGCAGTGAGGGGTGTAACATGAGTTTTTTGTCTGATGTGTTTAACTTAACAAATCAATAATAATTGTGCGTAATGTACAAAAATATACCATTAAGTTTGTGCCATTGACTTCTTTTCACTTAGAAAATCAACACTATTATTATTACTTAATTTGACCACGGGTTCCCAAATCTTTGCTGACAACTGGATAACCAGAAAAGAGGATATATTGACATGCACTTACACCTCTGGATGGTGCTACCTAATTTCAGAATGAAGATTCAAAGACAAGGAATTGTGACAATATAAAAGAGTATTTTTAAGTGAACAAGACGTATTTGATGATGTTTGTGATATAGCCATAGAATGAAGGCTGTTCCCACAGGAACTGCACAGTTATCTGTCAAGAGCATCATTAGGGGGTCTGTAGGACACGCTGGGCTGTCATCCATCAGAATGGCACTGGTGAAGCTGATGATTTTCTAAGAATAGATCTCTGACTGGGCTACAGATTTTGCCTCCATTGTTCATCCTCAGTTTTCCTCAACTCTCTGTTCAGTGACTGACAAAGCATTATGGTTTGCTGCCCTCCAGGCACTGATGATGTGCCACACTCCAGACCTGAAAAAATTAAAAATGCAATAAGTTTAACTGATTCAAATGTGTACATTGTTTCCACAAGAATTAAATATTATGCATTAACATAAAGCAATTTAAATAACTGACAAATTGTTTTGATATATTTTATACATGTGGATCTGATTTGAATCAAGTAAATTTAGTGCATTATTGCTGCAGGTCAAATAGTGCAGCTCTGTTCACACACGATTGTAATAACTATTCAGGCCGCTGGCTTTATTTCTGAATGTGGCTGACACGTAGAGTTCCTCATAGCAACCACAAAAGTTTAAAAAAGCATTTACTGTGGGGAAAATGTCTTGCAGGCAAGTAATCCACATGTTTTAGTAAAAAATCAGCCAAAACTAAGCTTCTAAATGTTATACTAATAAGCAATGGTCAAAAACCCTGACCGACCGAAGCGCAACTGATAAACAGTGTACACTAATAATTTCCAAATGAGATATATATATATATATGTATATATATAATTTCCAAATGAGACTGCATACAATAGTAGTGTAAATGTATACTACAGAAAACTCATACACACACACATATATATATATATATATATATATATATATAAATATATATACAGTATGTGTGTGAGTTTTCTGTCGTATCCATTTCGACTCTTCTTGTATGCAGTCTCAT
>JBBPCZ010025739.1:0-14115 GCA_037974445.1 Brycinus macrolepidotus
TGATAAGAGTATTAAAAACAGTATGTTTAGGACAGACTTAAAGGTGCGATTAATCGCGATTAATCACGAGTTAACTATGGCAAACATGCGATTAATCACGATTAAATATTTTAATCTACTGACAGCCCTAAACATAATGTAATTTAATCTAACATAATGCAATGTAATGTAATGTAGTATAATGTGATATAATGTAAATGTCAAGAGGATATATGCACAGAAAGTGTATTTCATAAAATTTAAAAAGTCTGGACACTTACCACTCCCAGTAATGGTTCAACTACCAGTACTGACAGCATGTGCTTAAATCTGATCTCAATAATTTTCCAAGTGAATGAAATTGTCAATGGAATAAAGTGAGTAATTTTCAAATAACTCAAGTCTCAAATCTCCAAATTATCCAGTTATGGCATTAATATTGATGGTGTGGCTATTAAACACGGTTGTTAGAAATTGACATTATCACTTTAACTTAAATCTGCACTATCTTGGTATTTTAATATTTGCACAGCTCATTCCTGTTCAGGCTAAACCTCAATATAAAGATCACTACTATTTATAGTACATGCAATCAACTGTACATCTCTCTACACTTGTACATAAAACCCTGATAAATACACTCCCTTCTCCAGCTCTGCCCATTCCACCTCTGTGCATAATATCCAGTATTTAATATACTATACTGTACTATAATCTGAATTTATGTTGCTCTCCATTGTCAATAACATTGTGCATACCTTATGGTGCACTTACATGTAAAACTCCTATATATATATATTTTTTTTTTTTACTTCTGGCTGCATTCTAACTGTATTTCATTGGCTTCGTACCTGTACAATGATAAAACAGTTGAATCTAATATAATGTAATGAAGTGCAATCTCATGTCATGTAATTACGTAATGTAGTTTAATATAATCTAAGGTCATCTATTCTAATTTAATCAAATTTTATGCAATATATTTAATACAATGTAATCTAATATAATGTAACAATTTAATTTAATCTAATCTAATCTAAGGTAATATGATATAATATAAATATAATTTGATAGTAATGTAATAATAATAATTACTAATCTGCCAGCGAGCCAAGCAACTAACCAATCAATTAATCAATCAATCAATCAGTCAATTAATGTGTGTATTTCTGATCTCAAGCTTTGGATGAATGATCATTTTCAGACAAAGCTGAAATAATGTGACATTCTCAAATTACTCAAGACTTAAATTGTCCAAATCACCCAGTTTTGCCATTACTATTGATGGTGTGGGTGTTAAACCCTCTCAGGACCTTGGCATCCGTCTTGATTCTACACTTTACTCTAATCCCACACTTCATCTCTCAATAAATCTCCTAACTTTCATCTCTACAATAGTGCCTATCTTCACCTTTTTCTGAACATCACTGGTGGTAAAACTTCACTCATTCATTTTCTCTTCTTCCAACTACCATAATTCTGTTTTTGTGGTCCTCTGATCATCTGAACAGACTTCAGTACAGTAAAAACTACACCATCTGCACACATCGCTCTCTCCAGTTCTCTGCATGTAATAAATATCTCCTTTCTCACACCCAAAGTCCTGCATGGTCTCCTGGTTACCTGTTTCAACTTCATCTTTGTATCGCTGTATTTGGCAGTTATCTGCTCATACAGGACTTTCTTCCATGGGTGGTCGGGCATTCAGAGCCTCCAAACTCTGAAATACCCCCATCTAATCTCTCTGTGACTGTCCTTGTGTTACATTCCTCAGGTCTTAGTTGAAGACCTATCTCTTTACTCAACATTATTCTTCTTCCTTCTCTTGTTTTCTCTCCCTTGATTTCTTTGTGAAGGAACTTTGGGTATGAGAAAGTTGCTATCAATCAATCAACCAACCAATCAAACAATCAATCAGCCAAAACATGCCTGCATATCTGAAGGGTTACTTTAGTTTTGTAACTGGAAGTACGAAGCTAATAAGTCATAGAATCTCAAACCCAAATGATTAGCATGCAGTTAACACAGGATGAAATTAAAGTAGAGAACAAATGAAGACAACCTAAACTTTTAGCCTGAGATTTCCTCCTTAACCCAGCAAAGATTGAACCTTAGAATACCCACAGTGCCCTCTAGAATAGCGCCATTGGTGAAGAAGTGTCAAACAAATGTTTGTGGTTTCTCAGCTTTATCTTGAAAAAAAAAGTCAAAACAGCAGTGTGGGAGTACAACACTATGTGGTCTTCATTCCAACAGAAATGATTCATTTTTCTGAGTATAGACAAAAAAAAAAAAGTATAAACAAAAAACAAAAGTGTAGACAAAAGAGAGGTTCTCTTCATTCTCAAACAGGTCTGTGTAGGCTGACTTGTGCACGCCGTCACACAACAGAATCCATTTGCATTTTTAACAGAATTAACTGCTGAATAAAAATTAGGATGGAAACGTCTAAGCTCAACAATGGGGAGGCCAGTTAGGCCTGAAATGTTCCACCACATCTGTACAAGCTCAGTGTTATTATGTACCAAAACATAAAATATGTGGGAAAAAATCTTTCATTTCTTGCAGTCCGAAAAAACAGCACAATCATTTTGCACTGACTCTGTGGAACAACTTTGACTAAATTATGTCATGATACACTCTTCTGAGTCTTTGTATCTTCTACAGCCCTGAAGGACTGCATGTGTAATAAAATGCAGATTGTAAAATGGATGCTTCCAGTCCTGGAATCTGGAACTGTGACTCTTATTCATATTATATTCATATCCACATTAATACTCCACCCCATATAGTTCTTATATGTGCCTCATACATTCATGTAACACTTGCACTTTATTATCAATAACTGCTATTACTGTGTCAACACAATCAGTCTTGCTGTTAATGCATCTGCACTTTGTCCATTACTGTCATACTGTTTTTTATGGTCGGGCGTTGCAAAAAGCATTTCACTGCATGTCGTACCATGTATGATTGTGTATGTGACAAATAAAATCTGAATCTGAATCTGAATCTCAGATCTGGTTGGGCAAGCAACATTCAAACTCACTGTAAAATACTGTATTAATGTTCATGTACCAGTCTCAATTAATTCTATTTCACTCCTTTCTGTCACGTCCTGTCTTTGCTTTTGTGTTTCATGGTTTCTGGTTTCGTTTTCATGTTGTGCTCCACTCCATCCTGAACCTCCTGTTTAGTGCCTGCACCTGTCTACTTGTAACCCACCTTGTCACTGCTGTTCCCTGTCTACCCTTGCATTAATACCCCTGTGTCTTTGTCGATCCACCATAATCCTTCACTTAATATCTCTGATCTGTTATTCTGTATTGCTCTACTTGGTTTTTACGTTAAATACATCTTTGCCTACACAAACATTCACCTCAAGTCTCTCGTCAACCTACCAAACGGTACAGCTCAGCCTAGCAAAAACCACTGTGCTATGAATGGAATAATCTCTGACTATTCTGCTGGATCCCTGAGTGAACTGGTAGATTGGTCACCTAGCTAAGAGGCATCAAGGGTTTTGACTTAAAGTACATTCCTATATTGAGCACTAAGTTGTGTGTAGGGAGAAATCTGAGACACAGCACCAGGGTGGGAAAATGAAGGTACAAAACTGTTAGCTTAGTGCCAATGTAAGACTGGAAATCACATAGAGGTGCTAGTAGAAAACTAATGTGAAAAAAATGAACTGCTGATAAATTGAACGCACTGAAACCCATTGTACTGTGATTTGCTGATTTTTATATGACAGCTAACCATTCAGAATGTAGTGTCATATGGTTGCACCACCTGACTGCTTTTCATCAGTGTGTATTGTGACACAGAGATCTGGAACATTCAACACTCTAACACTTCTAACTGCTGATCAATGTGTCAAGCAGTTGCTTTGGTTACACACCTTTATATCTATAAATTACAGTGATATATTTATGTTCTTGATTATTCATTATTACCATGAGCACTGTAACTAAAGCAACTAGAGCTCATGCTGATATACAACAAAAATAATTATCCTATCAAACCAGTCATGAGTCAAAGTCAAACGAGTGACACCAGCAACGTCTCATTGATGAGGAGATATTTAGAAAATTAACATTTTTCTTTTACAAAACAGACTAAAAACATCAGAGAGATGTCAGACAGTCACTGTCTGGGTCACCACCAGCATGAAATTGCTGCTGTGAAACTGAAACTGAAGCTCTGCAGTCAGACAGCTCAACTGGAGCGAATACAAGAACAATTCACAATACAAAGTAACATATTGCTGAATTTCAGTGCAGAATGCCAGTGCAGGAGCAAAAAAAACTCACACAGCAATGAGAAGAACTGTTTAAAAAAAACACCCCAGCTGAAGAGTTAAAAATCTGATGGAGGGATTGTTTATCTTGGCTATTGGTAATAATTAGTAACTTTAAAAATTTATCGTAATTTTAGTTGACCAATCATTTTAAAAAACGGTAAGCCACAAGAGGTTAGCGTTAGAACAACTGTATCATGATTAAATGTGTTATTAGGCACAACGAAAAAAAAAAGTCTGTAAACAAAAACACCCATTTTCAGTAATAATAACCGTAAAAACTGCAAAATAACAACGAGACATTGACGTGTGCTGATTTTGTGCGGAAAATGTGTTAAAAAAACTTTGTTACAAAAGTTATGTCAGAACACAATGACATTTTTGTGTCTTCTCATGAACATGTTGGACAATGGTCGTTGCATGTGTTTTGCAAATATAAACACTGCATTTGTGGCGCTCACTGATCAGAGCAGACACAGGGAGATGAGTAACTGTACCGGGAACAGGTGTACAGGTGATTATCATTATAATAAATTGCAATAACAACATCCAAACCCCCCCCCACACTGCTTATCTCACAATAACAGCCAAACCATGCCCCTTGATGTTGAACCGTACATGATGTTAAAGCTCTGCTTGAAAATACATACAATTAAGCTTTAGTCTAGGGTGGAATAACAAAGCAGAGCAAAGTATTGTAAATTCACATTCATACAACAAAAGGATGGCCGAGTGGTTTAAGGCGCCAGACTCAAGGTTCAAACCATCCTCTGAATAGAGGCTTCTGGTCTCCCAGTGGAGGTGTAGGTTCGAATCCCCCGGGCTTAGGGAGTTGCCCCTGTGGTCAGAAAGTCCTGGAATTGAATCCCAGGACTGCCCCCCTCATCACTGAGGTACCCTTGAATAAGGTACCGTCCCCTTTACTTTATTCAAATGTATATTTTCGTTTAGGAACTAACTTCCTTCAAGTAAAGTAAAGTGTTCCCTTATAGTTACACATGAACACAATGTGAAATTCTTGCTCTGCAGTTAACCCATTCACCAATGGAAGCATGGCACAACCAGGAACACAGCACCCAGGGAGCAGTGTGTGGGGACGGTACCTTGCTCAAGGGTACCTCAGTGCTGAGGCTAACAGTGTTGGGATTCTAATCCACAACCTTCTGATTGCAGAGGCAACACCCTAACCACTAGACCACCAGAGAGGGATGAAGAGTTCAAAAAGGAAGCCTAAAGTCTATCACATTGTTTATAATCAGATTTGTTTAAAAACCCACCTCTGGAAAAAAGTCTCAGCAAGAAAAATCTTGGGTCTTTTGTAATTGTGGCATTGAATAGCTTAATCAGTTTTTTTTTTATGTCATCTCACTCCAAATGTCTGAAAACTTTTTCGAAAAGTAATGAAAGTATGCACCAATGTTCCTTTAATATTTGATTTAAAATTTGCTTATTCATTTTATTGCAGATGTATGGAGTAATATGTAACTCAACCCTCCTATTGTGTTCCGTTCAAGTCTGACCGATTTTCAAATTTTCTCTCTAGAAAATGCAGTTTATTTCATCAATTTGTTTTAAGGTTCCATGACTTTGTTTACACAAGGCACTGGAATGCATAAAAAATTATTTGAGAATTTTTGTTACATTTTGTGTGTTTTATTGAACTTATAAACACTCATGGTGTTCCTGATCAAAAATGACCGGTCATTAGAAATTAATTAGTAAGACTACGATTAGTGTATAAAATTGCGTTTAAGAACATTCCCACACCCCACCATGCTGTTGCCTTTGAGCACACTCACATATAAACACACACACACACACACACACACACACACACAGATACACACTCACAGATACACACACACACACACACCTTATGTCCCTATTTCCCCCCACGGGAACCTATCTCCAGTTCATTTTTTTTACTCTATGGGAACCACACCTGTTGACAGTTCATTCAAATAAAAATGCAACACTGTTTCAATCATACATACAACTTTCTCGCAGCTCTGTTATATAAAGCTTTCATGAAATTTTTCTCACAATTCATTCTGTGGCAGCACAATGGCTAAGCGATATACTGTGCGTGAGTGTCTGGATTACATCTTTGAATATGGCTCTGATCAGGAGGAGAGAAGACAGGAAGTTGACAGTAAGGAGGCTTTAGAGGAGGAAGTATCAGAGATCGAGGTTGACACAGAGTATGATCCAGAGGAGGAAGATGAATCCAGTGATGAGGAAGAAAACCCATCTGAGGTTTTTGTGACATTTCAGTCCAAAAATGGGAGTGTTTCTCTTGGATGTCATCCCCACCTAAGACAAGAGGCCAGCTTTCATCTGAAAACGTCATTAGGATGACCCCAGGCGTGACGAGGTATGCTACATCCTGGGAGGAGGTATGCTACATCCTATTTCCAACTCTTCCTCACAGACTCAATCCAAAACATAGTCATGAACAGGACAAACTTGGAAGGGAGAAAAGTTGGAAGGAAGTGGACCAGATTGACATTGACGTGTGCTGATTTTGTGCGGAAAATGTGTTAAAAAAACTTTGTTACAAAAGTTATGTCAGAACACAATAACATTTTTGTGTCTTCTCGTGAACATGTTGGACAATGGTCGTTGCATGTGTTTTGCAAATATAAACACTGCATTTGTGGCGCTCACTGATCAGAGCAGACACAGGGAGATGAGTAACTGTACCGGGAAAGCAAGAGCTCACGCTTGGCGACATTTGGAAAGTTGCTAAGGTTTGTCCAAAAGTCGCTAGATTTGTCGCTAGGCGCTTTTTTGAAAAAAAGTCGTCAAGGGGGTCTGAAAAGTCGCTAAGTTGGCAACACTGGTTGGACCTCAGGGTCGGTCCACCGTCATCCACCGTAGTTCAGAGTACGTTGTGTTTGCTCCTGTCTCCTTTGTTCTAGTATCTGATTTCTGTTACAGCCCTCATGCCGCTTTTGCTTTGTTCAAATAAAAGTTAAACCAGTATGGAAGTCTGTGTATGCGCCTGCATTCAACATCAGCAAGAGACGGGTGACATGACAGTAATGTATATATATATATATATAATCATGGATTTATAATCAACTAAAATGTTCCCGGTCAAAAGTAACTGGGAACACAAGGATAGTTAAGCCTAAATGAACACAATAGGAGGGTTAAGAAGAATTGTGTACTGAGTTTTTCTTAACCTATTACACATGAAGGGTGAGCTAACATACTCTATTGTTTGTCTCCAGTCATCATCAATATATTCTGTGCCTCTGCTCTTTTGTCCACTCCAGCATGTTCAAGCTTAGAAAAAAGCAATATAATGTAGCACATCATGTATCGTGAAAATTTCTTTGAGTGTTGTGATGTGGTATTTTCATGAGATTTTGTCATTTTGCACAGCTTTAGCAGATATACCAGAATTTCCTGACGATCCAGGCCAAGCTCAGACCCCAGAAGAGCTGAATAAGAAAAGATGATATCAAGGCAAGTTGACAGCTCAGTCCAACTCATTATTCCAAGTAATTTGCATCTTTTGTCCATCTGCATTGTTTTCTTTATCCCTGAGTAGATCTCGTTTGCCAGTTATTTTGTGGTACGCCTATTTTATTGATTAAAAAAGTTAGGAAGAGAATGATATTTTTTTTGCAGTTTAGTTGTGAAAACCCTCCAAACTGAATTTGACAGTACTGACTATTACCAAATGTAATCTCTGCCAAACATGCCTAATAGATGTTGGCTAACTCTGGTCATTACCATCCTAGGAAGGTTGCCACTTACCTTCTGGAAGCATAAAACAGCCATCCAAAGCAATTTTACCAAACTATAAGAAATATGTAGATACCCATTACTCCCAGCCTATGTCACTTCCAAGGCTTTGGGGATCTAGTAAACAAAAATCAGAGCCAAAAGTCCAGAAACTCATTGGAACAGCAAAAATGAGTGTTGTTCCAAAGTCTCAAAAACATAGCATAACACCAACAAAACAAAAACAAAACGATGTATAAATATGTGTGAAAATATGTTTGTCCTTGTCCTGAATGGACACTTTATTGGAAACACTTACCTTGTACTTCCTGTCATAGGGCACTTTATTAGAAACACCATGCTTGTGCTTCCACTCACTGGCCACTTTATAGGAAACACCTACCCTTTGCATTCATTCACTGGTCTCTTTATTAGAAACATCATTCTTGACAATACACTTTATTGAAAACTCCTACCTCATGCATCCAGTCCCTGACCACTTCTTTCGAAACACCATGTGGTTTCTCTCACTGGTCACTTCAGTAGAAGCACCTGTCTTGTGCTTCCACTGAATGATCTCTTTATCTGACCCATGTAATTCCACTGACTGGACACTTTATTAGAAATGCCTACTCTCTTCTTACACTGACTGGACACAATATTGGAAACACCTACCTTGTACTTCGGCTGACTGGACACTTTATTAGAATGTTGGAGCTTGTGCTTCCACACAGTGGCCACTTTATTGGAAACTGAATGAGAACAGTATTAGAAACAACTACTTTGTGCTTCCAGTTACTGATCACTTTATTGGAAATACGTGCCTTGTGTGGGCAAGACAGGACTAAAGAGAAAGGGATAAAAACACAAGAGCAACAGTGCAAAACTTTAACACAAGCAGTAGTAGCAGCAGCATGAGTGAAAACAGTATTATGTTGTACTGTCTTCTAGCAGTCTTTAATTGATCAAAAAATGCAATGACTGATGTAGACAATAAATGGTAAAAAAGCATCAACGGCAGCAAAAGGATTTAAAAAAATTACAGTATTTAATAAATACATGGTATTTACAGTGTCAGTTGGCGAGTAAGTTTTCTTTGTCTATATGGAACAGTTTAGTGTGTGTATGCAGTGTGACTAGGAGAGTTAAGCAGTTCCTTTCAGTGTGTGTGTGTGTGTGTGTGTGTGTGTGTGTGTCTGTGTGTGTGTCACGTACACATTGTTATTCAGTTCTGGTTTAGGAGTCTGATGGCCTGAGGGAAGAAACTGTTTTCTGCTGAGGGTGTGTGAGGGGTGTGTGGGGAAGAAGAGGGTGTGTGAGGAGCGTGTGGATCCAGTGTGTGGTGTAAATGTCCGTGACAGAGGGGAAGACAGACCCCGATGATCTTCTCAGCAGTCCTTATTATCGTCTGTAGGGTCTGTTGCAATCCAGAACAGAACAATTCTCAAACCACACCGTGATGCAACTACAGAGAATGCTCTCTATTGTCCCTCTGTAGAACGCGGTAAGGAATTTGGGGTGTGGGGGTGCTTTCCTCAGTCTCTGCATGAAGTAGAGATGCTGCTGAGCCTTCTTGGCATTGAAGCTGGTGTTGAAGGTCCATGTGAGGTTCTTTGTGATGTGAACACCAAGTGGCCAATGAGAAGAAGCACAGCATATGCATTTTTAATAAACTGTTCAATGAGTGAAGGTACAAGGGAACCATTTTTAATAAAGAGGCCAGTGACTGGAAGCACAAGATAGGTGTTTCTAGTAAAATGGCCAATCAGTGAAAGCACAAGGTAGGTTGTTTCCAATAAAGTGCAAAGCCTGTGCAAGTAAATGGTAAGTGTTTCTAATAAAATGGGTGGTAAGATGATGTACAAGGTTCTTTATTAGTAACACCTCCTTGTATTTCCACTTTATTGGAAACCAGTACCTTTTGCTTCCTCTCACTAGCCACTTTATTGGAAATCCCTACTTTGTGCTTAAACTGATAGGACACGATTTTTGAAACACCTAACTTGTGCTTCCAGACACTGGCCACTTTATTAGAAATTGCCTAGATTGTGCACCCACTGACTGTACACTGAAAACACCTTCCTTGAACTTCCAATGACTGAACACTTCATTAGAAACAGCTACACTAAACAACTAAGCAACTTTTTTTCCATATTCAGTCTCTAAGTGTACACCAGCAAGCAATGGTGTGTGTGGGCGTTCTGATAAAGTGGCCAGTTAAAATTAATCTCCTTTAAGATCAATAACGTTGTGTGTTCTTACTCTTTTTTTCCCAGAACAATGATTGAGCATTAATTCAGACATGATGGAATTTGTTCCCAATCATCATTTCTTGTCGGTGAGATCAGAGCTGAGGGACCAAGCGCTGAGTAACAGCTGTGGCCTGACGTATTCCCTGGATTCGTTTTCACCTCAAAGCGAAATGAAATATTGACATATGTTTCATTGCGACGTCGATTTAAAGTAGATGAAAGAAACCCGTTTGATGGCCGTCAGCACAAGAACACAATCTGAGTGGCCCTTTTCTCGGCTCCAGCAGCAGATTTGAAAATTCATTTCAAAACGTAAAAGCTCAATTTGGAGGAAATCACCGCTGGGAAACATGCAGTGTACCCCACTTTCTGACACTTCGTTCAGGAGCTCAGGAGAACACTTTCTTCAGCCTTTACAGCTTCACAAACCCCACAACACCAACAAACTCACACCTGATCTTCAGTTTCAGCACCACCTTCACCTCATCCTTCAGTCCAACATCAGACCCGTCTCTGAAAACACACCACTGCAACAAGTTTCTCTCTCTCGCTCTTTCTCTCTCTCGCTCTCTCTCTTTGGGTTAAGGTGGAAGACGGAAGGGTTAGTGCCACTCACTGAGACAGACTGTATTTGTTACAGTTACAGGATAACAGACAGCATTTCTCACTGGTCTTGAGAAAAAGGAACAGGAGTTTTACTTGTCTTAGGCAGAGGTAGGATGTTGGAAAAGTCCAAATTAAATTCTTCTGCCAACAGTACCCAACTTCTCCTTTCATAAATAGGAAAAGGGCTCTTATGGAGCTTAAAAGTAGAATTAAGAATGTTGAGAACCAAATGCTGCATTAAAACCAGGTTAGTTTACAGGCAAAATTGGCGGAATTTTGCAAGGACCTTGGGGTCTTTCTGCCAAAGAGAAGAAAAGACTGTCTTGTGAGAGCTCAGTTCAGAATTAAATGAAATGGATGCTCCTAGCTCTTTCTTTTATGGGCTGGAGAAGAATTACAATGAAACCAAACAAATGCACGGATTGTACTTGCCTAATGGGTAACTCACCTCTGATATCAGGGAAATGTAGGACAGGGCTGTGGATTTTTATTCTCTATTGTATAAAGCTGTGTGTGAATGCATGTATGAATGGTTTATTATGAGAACTGCCCAAGCTGTCTAGGAATCGGAAGAATGACATGGACCTTCTGGTCACCTTACAGGTACTAAAGGCTGCTACTTTCCAGATGGCAAATGGCAGATTGCCTGGGGTGAATGGTCTGCCTGCAGAAATTCATAAAGTATTCTGGGACCTCACAGGTGTGGACTTTTATGAAACCCTATGTGAGTGTATTTCACAGGGACAGCTCCCCCCAGCTGCCACAGAGCTGTTTTGTCACTTTTCCCCAAAAAAGGAGAATTTATGTGACATTAAAAAGGCAAAATATGCATTTTTTTTCCAAAGCCCACACTAACTATCTCAAAGACTATCTTGCATCTGTTGCAGGGACAGGCCACACTGTATTCCAGGATGCTGATTATGGACAGTTTGTTTTTAATTGGGGATATAACTCAAACCAGAAGAAAACCAGTTAGACTCCCTTCTAAACAAGTGTTATTTAAAAGTGGGGAATTGTTTAAGCTCTTTACATAATATAAACAATGACATACACATTTGCAAAGGAACGAGATCACTCACAGGCAGTCTCATTAGTCTTGCATCTGAACCAACAACTCCCCGTCCTGTTCTGTACGGGTGCCGCCTCCTTGCTCTGGTGAATGTTGAGGCGGCAAATGGTTCAGCCTAATGACCAGAACTGAGAGACTCAACAGGAGCTGTTATCCTCAGGTCATGAGGCTCCTCATCCAGAACAGGCCTCACATTTACTCCACAGCATTCCCCCATACCATTTACTCCACGTACCATAACACTCATCATACCATGATACTCCACATACCAAAATACTCCCCTTACCATAAATACTCCCTATACCATAATAATCTTCATACCGTGATACTCCCCATACCATAATACTACTCATAACAATGTACTCCCCATACCAGAATACTTCTCATACCAGAATACTTTTCATACCAGAATACTTCTTATACCATAATACATCCCATATCATAATACTCCTCATGCCATAATACTCCCCATACCATCATATTCCTCTACCATAATACCCCACATACCATATTACTCCCTATACCATAAATACTCCCTATACCATGAATACTCCCCATACCATAATACTCTCCATATCATAATACTCCTCATACCATAATACTACTCATACCATATTACTCCCCATACCATAATACTCCTCATACCATAATAATACCCATACCAGAATACTCCCAATACCAAAGTACTCTTCATACCATAATACTCCCCATACCATAATACTCACCATACCATAATACTCCCAATACCATAATTTTCATCATAACAAAGTATTCCTTATACCATAATATTACTTTTAATACTCTCCATACCACAGTACTCCCCACACCATGACACTTCCAATACCATGATACCCCTCATACCATAATACATTCCATTTCATAGTACTCCCCATACCATAATACTCCCCATAGCACAACGTTCTCCATACCATAATAGTCCCCAAGTATCAAATACTATAATACTCCCTAGCAAATAAATAGAAACTGTGCACAAAAATGAGCACAAATGCCATGTTTAAGTGTGTTGTATGTGTGTGTTTATTTATACTTATAAAATCAATGTGTAAATTCTTATTTTCTTAATTTTATTTGTATGTCAGAGTAACATTTTATTCTACATTATTTTGGATCATTTCTATTAGTCTATTCTCAAAAACATTTTGAAACATTGTAAACATCAGCTGCATGTGTGTTCTTGAATTTATCCCTTTGAGGGGAAAAATCCCCCCATAATGACAGCAATTCCAAGACGTGGGGACTAAAAGATCTGAAAGCATTTTAGTTACTAAGGTTAAAGTATGGCTCAGATTTAGATGTTAGTTTAATATTATTAGGATTGCAGAAATCAGCTGAATGTCTTCAGAAAGATAGTATTAAATATCTGTGTGTATATGCGTGTGTGTGTGTATAGGAGTGTGTGTGAATGTGTATGTGTGCATGTGTGTGTGTGTGTGTGTGTATTTGTGTGATTGTGTGTGCAGGTGTCTGTATGTGCATGTGTGTGTGTGTTTGTGTGTGTGTGTGTGTGTGTGTATGTGTGTGTACGTGTGAATGTGTATATATACTTTAAAAAAAAAAAAATTAAAAAAGTTATTACATTACAGAAAGCAATAGGACAAGTATTACTTTATGAACATTAATAATGCAATTATTCATGCTATCTTACTGACTTTACAATTGCCTATTTGACTTTATTAATGGTAAATAATTAAATATTGATACAAACTCTATTGATATATTGATATAAGCTACTAACTTTATTAGTGATAACATACATTATAAATGTTTTATACTAAATTATATATGAACTATTACATTTACTTATTAACTTTATAAAACTTTTTCGATTTGGATATTCTTTTCATCACAGGGACAGGGAGAACACACACTGACCAACCTCAAGCACCAGTTGGAAAAATAAATATTTCTATTTTAATATAATGCCAAGGAAGATTTTGCTGCTAACAGTCTCTTCTTTGTCTGATCAGAAATAAATCATCTTCTTATCTGGAGATTATTGATTATTGAGACTTGTTTCTCCTAAACCCCCCTTTAGAAGAAATAAGGTGCAAAAGAAAAAATCAACTTAAGTTCTTTTGCTGTTCTCATCGGTTCTCAGTTTCTTCTCTTTAACAACCTTATGGATCAAAACTGTCTGACTTTGGGAGTCAAGA
>JBBPCZ010025759.1:0-10000 GCA_037974445.1 Brycinus macrolepidotus
GATGACAGAATGTTTGAGGGAAGATCCAGCTTTTCTCACCCAGTTTCACTGACCCAAACACACACACACACACACACACACACACACACACACACACACACACACACACACACACGACAACACACAGACACACACTCACGGATCAACACACAAACACCAATGACCAGGTTCACTAATGTGTGCTAAGAAATAAAATTCTAAGACACATTCACCACCCAAAACCCTTCCCAGTGCTGTCACAGTGCCCCTACTGTTCTGCTTACAGAAGAGTGTGCCTCCTTTGGGCAGCCGCCACTTAATGCAGCATCACTGCTCCTTCAGTTCCTCTCCTGACATGAGTTTCTCCTCTCAGTGTGATTTTAATTCCGTCTCCACACTGGACGAGCTGCTTGGCTCAAATGAAGCTCCAGTTTAGTTAAACTTCACCTTTGCGTCGTTGTTTTTCAACGTCTCGCTACAACACACTGTGTTTTAACACACGCGTTGCATGAACACCAGCAACACAGGAGATCATTATTCTCTTCTTTAAACGCTGACTGTATTGCTGCAAAACTGGGCTTTGCTTTAGAACAGAACAGAAAAAACAGGAGTAGAGCACCTGATTGGCTATTGTAGATGAGCTGATTTGCGTATTTGTCGCACAGTGATGGGGTTTCAGTGTAAACACGTGGATAAAATCTGATCAGGATCTGATCCAGATACAGGTCATATGACGTGAACGAGGTGTGTGCAGTAAGCTACATGCGCTACCCTGTCCGAGCATTAGCAGCAGCTGTGTTGGAGCCTCGGTGTAGATGTGTAGAGTAAATCAGTGCAGAAGTGTCTGTAATTTAATAAAGACCACTTGCCCCCCCACTCTGCAGTCCAGCCCCCAGAACTCTTCACCTCCTCTGATCTACACTCATCTGCTTTCATTTAACTAAACGTCCTGCTTCTGCACCTAAACCCCCCAGACTGACCTGCCGGTGGTGAGACTGCGTCCCTCAGCAGCCCTGCAGGTGGAGGAAGCACTAAAACATGCGACGTGTTCCTGCAGTGCAGAGCACAGAACATCAACACATATTGCTTACTCCCAAGCACTGGAAAACTTCATAAAGCTGGGCAAAAAGGGTGTAGTGTTACCCTGGAAATGGGTGTAGTGTAACTAATCATAACTAATACTTGCTGCGCCTGCTCATAGGCTGCAGTTTTTATTTATTAGGAGTGGGAAGTTGCTGTAAGTTGCTAAGCACGTTAGTCAGATAAAATGAATCATTTGAGATTAATCAGTTCAGCTCATTAACCTAAAATATTTATTCTTGCATTCAAAAAAGAACAATAAACAGCAGTGGGGATAAAAGTTACATAGAATAAATAATCATCAACAGCGAGGGGGAAAGTTACAAAGTTGGTAGAACTTTGTAACAGCAGGGAGGAGGAAAGAGAGGAAGATTCACTAAAGAGTTCTTATAAAAGAGTAAATCTTTAGTGAATCTATCCCTCTTTTCTCCGCATTGCTGCTTTCTCTCTCTCTCTCTCTCTCTCTCTTTCTCTCTCTCTCTCTCTCTCTCTCTCCAACCTGGTGCAAATGAAATATGACAGCTATTAATGTGGCTTTGAACCCCCCCCCTGAAGCCTAGAACCCCCGACCCCCCCCAACACACACACACACACAGTCCACTTGCTTGGACAGCAGAAGCAGTGTGTGAATAGTTATTGATTTCCCATTGTCCATCTGTCCGGTGTGTGTGTGTATGTGAGATGATGAGAGTGTGTGTGGATGTGTGTCTCCACATTTCTCTTTTCATAACGTTTAACACAGACTGTCCTACATATGGTTCAGGGTCAATACTGTTCTGCTGGGTATCATCTCCGTTTCTACTCTATTCTAAACCAAGACTTAAAGAGCCCAAACCCTTCACGTCTTAGAGTATTTTTCCTCAGAGCTCCACTTACAGCACTGTGCAAAAGTCTTGAGCCCCCTCATTTTTTCATATTTTGCTTTGAATGACCTTATTTGTGCAAAAATACTATTTTCTGCCCATCAAACTGCCTTATCTTTGGCATACTGAGTAGATTAAAAGAAAGAAATGGGAACAAATGTTTTACTGCAACAGGCTGCAAAAAAGCCTAAAGATACAAGGTGTCTAGATAAAGGAGTTCCAACCACTCAGCATTCAGCACCACCAGTATACTGATCACCACCTGACCATCTGGAGTCATCTGCACCTGTTTCTTCACTGGTTCAGGCCTTAAGTTAGATGTGCTTTGTTCTGCTTGAATGATTCATACGTAGGTTACTGTGTGGCTTAAAAACCAAAAATCATTCCTCTGAAACTGGTCAGGTTCAGGGACTGGACTGAAAATGAGAGTTTCTGAAAGTCCTCCAGGAAGCCTCAAGCCTTGGGACCACATTAAAAATACAAGAAAGTCTGGCTCTCTCACTGATTAAACTGTCGATACACAATATTTCATACCGTCATGCAGATCCATAGCTGCCCGATGAGGTCACTTTAATTTAGGAGAATGAACAGATGGACCACTGCATCTGCATCTCCATCAGTTAGCATGGTAATGCTAATTAGCTGTCCTGGGTTAGAGCAGAGGGACTGTTTTCATCAAGCTGACTGAGTCTGAGCTTTACTGACTGAAAAACTGTCACAAAATTCCTTAACAATAAAAACATAAAACAAGCCACTTGTATACTATAACACTATGTAGAACTTAACCTTAAAGGAGCAGTTCTGTGAAACACCAGACCTCCACGTTGCTCCACTGACCCCAGATCAGTTCATCAGGCAAGACGTGTTTGGGTCCAAATTTATCTCCTTTGGTTCAGAACTAGAGTTATGAGGCTAACTTTGCTAACACTAGATGTCAATAATCACCCAAATTTTTTACGTTAAACAAAACCTCTCTGGACCCTCAAACCACATCCAGCTCTTCATTAAAGTGGATCAAAGCTGTGAACGTGGTTTAGGACACAGTATGACTTACTGTGAGCTGTAAAAACGAACTGAACTTCAGTTCATTTTCACAGAACATAGTAAGTCATTCTGGGTCCTAAACCACGTCCACAAGTCTGATCCACCTTAATGAGGAAGCTCAGTTCATTTTTACAGATCACAGTAAATCATACTGTGTCCTAAACCAAGTCCACAAGTATAATCCACCTTAATGAAGGTGATGTAATATAACGTAATGTAATGTGATATATTGTAATGTAATGTAGTGCAATGTAATGTGATGTAATGTAGTATAATATAATGTATAGTGAGATATAGCATAATGCGATTAAATATAATGCAATGTAATGTGCTGAGATGCAATGTAATGTGATGTAAATGGATGTGGAATATCAAACAGGCTGAGTTCCTCTTTCTGCTTCTTTTATTCTGCTCCTATAAGCTTCAAGGCACTGTAATATCAGCTTTTTTATTGCCAGGCCAAAGCAATTCCTTCTCACAAACACACGACCCTACACCCATCCAGTCCAGTGCCACTCATGCTGGGCTCCAGATGTAATACATAATTAAACAGCACCTTATCAGCCCATCTCCAGACAAGCAATAAACCCAATAACGCGAACGGCCTTTGTGGCTTTGAGGGACACCAGATAAGCCCTGAGCTAAAGGAACAGAGGGGTGTGTGTGTGTGTGTGTGTGTGTGTGTGTATGTGTGTGTGTATGTGCGTGTGTATGTGTGTGTCTCTTCTGTATTCTTATTTTCATAAAATCTATTTCATCGGTTTTCTCTATTTGCTAGTTATTAGCTGATGCTAATTTTACTGTTAATTATTCGTTAATGCTCATTTTTTTAATTAGTCCTCTATGCTTATTTTAGCCGGGCCCTCCAGAATGATTTTACTCAGTCAGTAAACAGTTTTAGACCAGTGTGCTCACAGCTCCACCAACACAACCCAAAGTCTACTATCTACACATCAGATCACAGACACGAACAGAATTTCCAATAAGAACACTGGACTTTTCCCAAATCCCCCATAACTCTGTGTTCAGAGCGGGTTTTCTGTGAAATTCCCTGCATCAGAACTGTTCACAGTGGTGGTGAATGGAACCAGGCGTCTCCTTCTAAAAGCTCCCTCACAGAAAGTTACTCCATGAAATGGTTATGGAGACGCTGTTCTACCAGACTTTTGAGAAGATTTTATTCCTAAAACTAAACCCATTCATGGTATTGGAATACATGCAGGGCGTTGTCATGCAAAATAGTTCCCAAAGAAAAGAGACTTAGTTCAGATTCTCCACTATTTTACCATCATCAACATCCATATAAACACTCAGAGATGTGTGGAGCTTCACTGGGGGTCAATAGTGAATACAACGGCTGTAGTTGTGTTGGAGACGTCTGGTTCCATTCACCACTACTGTAAACAAATCAGAGTTGGTGAGTTTCACACTAAACCCAAAAAAGCAGCCTTTCAGTGAAAAGTGGGAAATCGTCCAACCATATGGAGTCTAATGCAGAATACACCAACAAACCTAGCAGCAGAATTTATAACAAGCAGACTGGACAGTTAGGACAAAACAGTGCACTCTTTGTCCCTGTAATAAGCAAAACACAATATAAACACAACAAGACCGGACAAATCAGACACAGTTAGACTAGAGATTAGATAACAAACTGTAATGTCACATTCTGACTGCTGTCTTTTGTAAAAAAGGAGAATACATTTTTGCAGAAAGTCTCACTGACACAGAAAAGTTCTCCTGATGTGAACCAGCAGAGCATCTCCCACCTTTCTGATCACCATAAAACACGAGAATATTCAGAAAGAGAGCTTTTGGAATTTTAAATAAAAAATAAAAAAGGAGCAATCTGATCAGAAAACGTCCTTCTGATCACCAAGAGCCACCAAACATACAGACACACTCTCAGCAGGACAGGAGCTCAAAAAGCTTCTTCACGTGATGCCACAGAAGAACCATGTCTGATTCCCTAAACAACCTCTCAGTGGCTCATTCTGAGAACTGTTTTAGTAAACGAGAACATTCAGAACCTTATTAAAGCTTAAAGAACCTCCACATACTGCAAAAGTTCTTGGAAGAACCCATTGTACTTTACATGATGGTTTGTCACATATTTTTCACACCAATTATTCAAAATGAAGAACTTTTTCCTTCAACCTGTAAAAAAAATACAGGATTAAAAAAAATCCGAACTGGAGAAAAAAACTGAACTTTATATAACAATAGAAAGAAGAAAAAGATCAACTCTGGCGCCGTGAAGAAATTAATCTTCATCTGGTGACCAAAACGCAGAACGATCACTCAAACGGAGGGATAAAAAGAGAGAAACCTGTACAAATTTTTCATAAAATAAAGCAGTAAGAGCACATTTTCTCCAGAAAAAACAGCGAAACAATGCAGTCATGTCACAGCAGAACCAGGAGCAGCAAGGCTCTCCTGCTCAGACCTGAAACATCTGAGAGGAGCAGCAGCTTCTGCAGGGTTTTACCAGTTTCATGCTGATGTTGTTCTGCTCCCAGCGCCACAGCATCACACTCATCTTCCTCACTCCTCCTCTTCCTCACTGCAGCAGCCTGGCTTCCACACATACACACATACACACACACACACACACACGTACACACATGCACGACCAGGTATATACACACGTCCCATCAGAACGAGAGAGGGAGACTGACTCTTCCTCTCACTGTGGAGATCTCTGGCAGCTGTTTCTCCCAACCCCCTCACACACACACACACACACACACACACACACACACACACACACAAATACGGCTGGTGTCTCCTCGTGCGTGTGTGACCAGCTGGAGTGTGCGTCAGTGGTAGAAGGGGGAATCCCACCCTCTATCTCTCTCTCTCTCTCCTCTCCCCTCTCTCTCTCTGTTCTCTCTCTCTCCATTAGTCCATCCTGAAGGGCTGGAGCCCTCTTGACCCTGTGACCCCTTAACCAAAGCCCTAAAAACTAAATTGCTCCAGCGATCGCCAGGTCAGAGATGTTCCCTTTAAAGAATCATGTTTCAGTGGCAGAACCTCTTATCTCCAAAATATGAACTTTTCTGGAGAAGAAAAAAAAAACATTCTTAACTTATAATAGGAATCCTCAATATCTAAAAAACCATGTGACGTACACTACAGGCCAGAAGTTTGGACCCACCCACATTGGACGATACACTGCTCTTTCAGAATTGTATTACAAGAAAACATTAGAAATACTTAAAACAAAATGCTTTTTTTAAAAATATATATTTTATAGTCTGTAACATTATTTATCCGCAAAGGCTCAAACTATTGGATCTAAAGAGGTCTGTCTTTAGTGACTGACATCCACTTTGTATTGATCATGATAAAAGAAAAGTATGAGACACGTTGTTATAAAGACTACAGTGTGATGATTCTCCAAAAGGGGGAGCTGTTAGTGCTTAAATCACTTTTCAGGGGGAGGAAACCCACACCAGCAGGATCACTACAAGCATTATGTGCTTGTAGTGATAAATCTCATGTTTTTGAAGTAAAACATTTGCTGTTATAAAGTGTGTGTAATCATTACTCAACTAAACGTTAAAATAATCACCACTACTGCAATCACTAGTGACGGCCCTGTATTGTAACATTCAGTGCATTAATGTGTTGTAAGTGTTATCTCAGTGTATCAGTACAGGGCTCTCCCTCCCTCCAGCCCTGAGATATTATTTCCATGTTGAGTGGCCTCAGATGCACCATCTCCATCCAGCTGACACCATTAAAGCACCACTATTAGCATTTCTGTAAAGCTCTGCTCCAAACCTACAGCCCCAAAAAATAAACACTCCAAAAGAATCGCTCTTATCCAGCCTGAGAAAAACAGAACCTCAAACAGCTCCAGCTCCTCACAGCTCCAACATCAGCTCTTAAAAACGCATCCCAGAAACTCAGCGGCCAGATTCAGGCCTGAACACAGATCAAACGAGCTGAGGCTCTTTCCACAACACGTGTGTGTATGTATGCGTGTGTGTGCCTGGGGTTAAAGTTACGGTCGGTGGTTCTGAGGCTCTGGGGGTCCGTGCTGTCTGTGCTCCCTCCAGAACCCACCAGAACCACAAATTAAAAGCCAAACTAAAGCCAGACTGGAGTTGCTGAGGGTCGCCCAGTTTTCTGCTGGTTCCCATAGCGAGGTCCAGCGGCCGCGCGCTTTATAAATACAACACAGCCCACGGCCGCTAGCACACCCCCAAACCAGCACACTCTTTACTGAGGCTCCACATGAAGAAACGTGTGCAGGGTTTTTACTGCAGGATCACTTACAGCTTTGGCTCCAATCCGGCACCTAAACACTATTTAAACAACAGCCCGTAAGCATTAGCATTATCATACTGCACTCATCCTCACTGGAACAAACACGTTTTCATCTGCGTCTTTTCTGTTCATTAAATGTGGACTTCACTGAAACTGCGGGAAGGGGTGGTTAATCGATAGGGCTATAATTTCAATTTGTCGACAGGGGTGGGGGATTGTTGATTGGGCTATAGTTTTGATTTGTCAACAGTGGGGTTGGTTTGTCGATGTGGGTTGGTTTTTAGATGTGGTGGTGGGTTGGTTTGTTGATGTAGTGAAATAAGGAGCAATAGAAAAAAAATCAACTTAAGACAGAAGTTCTTGTGCTGATCTCATTGGTTTCTCAGTTTTCTTCTCTTTTACAACCTTATGGATCTCAAAACTGTCTGACTGTGGTAGTCAAGACTTGAATTTGATCAATAAGACAAATAAAGCAAATCGAAGCAGGGAGAGAAAAGAAAGAGCATTTTAAGATCTTAAACTGGGATCGGGGTGAGATTAGAGGAAAGAGGTCTTAATTTGAATTTCGTATTTCTGAGCCATTAACTGTGTTAATAATGAACACTGATAGCATGTTAATGCTTCTGTTCGGACAAAGAGTGGCTCGTATTTCTTCTCCACTCTTAGGGAAGCAGCACAAAACGACTTTTTTATGAGTCAATCAAAGCACTAAAGTCGTGGACACATTGATCATCTGCTCCTTTGAGCCGGACGCTCTGAGGCCGGTGCTACACGAACTGGGCAGGAACGAACAGGCTCATTAAATCTCAGAAGCCGTAAGTTACGAGCCGCACGCTCCGCTCTCTCTCAGCGTCTGGAGGAGCAAACCCACACTCACAATGAGCGAGTTCACCAAGGGGGGGAGGGCGCTTTTGTTTTTGGGGACCCCCATCATCTGCTTGTCGAGGGTTTCTGAGGGAGGGGCTGGATGGGGTCCCGCTGCCGGGCTGGTAGGGGCGGGGTGAGACATATGGGCTTTCTGGGGGCAAAAAACACAAAAGCTCAGAGAAACACAAGCACTCTAGGAGTCCCGGAAAAGAAAGGGATCATTCTGGCGGGATTAAAACTCCTCCACTCAGGCAGGACTCTGAAGGAGGTCAGATCTGGAAAATTTCATCACAGCTGAGATGATCTGCTGAGACCCCATCCACTGTGCCATAACAGTGATGAACGAATAAGGGAGAAGATAAATACTTAATAAAGATGGTTTATAAAGGGGTGTATGTAAAACAACAGCTCTGCTGGTGTCACTTTGACAGTGGTTCAACAGTTGTGTAAAATGTAAAGATTTGTTTTACATCAAACAGCAAGTGTGTGTTTCTTGGTTGTGTGTGTTGTGGTCTTGAGTGTTCTGCACGGCGTTTGCTCCGTCTGTCGGCTGGTGAGTCAGCTGTTGGGACTAGGGGTGGGAATCGAAACCCGGTTCCGATTTAGAACCGGTTCTAATTTTGTGAAGCACCGGAATTGTTTACCTCCGACGTTATCGGTTCCTCTAACAATTCTTTCAGACTTTTTCCTGCGTCGCGCGCGATGACGTCACACTCCGCGACTCGAATTATCATGGAGCGGAGAAAGCGGTCCAAGGTGTGGTTGCATTTTACCAAAAAAAAAAAAAGACAGTTGTGTTCTTTGTAACCAGTGCTGTGCTGTTTTAACTTGCAAGGGTGGTAACACCAGCAACATGTAAAAACATTTAAGAAGTGTTAAGAAGATGGCCTGGTAATGTGGTAATATGCTTGTTTCTACATAGTCAGTGTTATTATCAATACTAATTTATTTTTATAATTATATTTTCATATTTGGACCATATTATTTATTGTTTAAAGGAAGATAAGTGCATAATTTATTGCTCAAGTGTTCATATTTACCATGTAAAGGACAAGATTGAGTTCTGACATCTAATAAAACAGCTGCTTTCAAAGCCAAAAAAATGACCTATGATTACCTTTTAATAATGTAAATACGTAGCTAACCAGGTCTTATTACCTGTCCACAAAATTATGATCAGTTAAAAAAAATATTTATTCTATACTGTTTAGGAATTGATTATGGGATCGATAAGGAATCGGATCGATAAGAAGAATCGATAATGGCATTGACATCAATAATTCTTATCGATTCCCATCCCTAGTTGGGACGCAGCCCGAGTTTAATGTGATTTAGTTACTGATGGACTGTCAGATGTATTAAAGTATAAATAAAAAACTCTGAGTGTAAAGACGAAGGTGTACTGACCGTAATCCTGAATTTCCATTAACCTGTAGTGTTGCTCAGCAGTTAGAAGTGTTAGAATGTTCAGTGTTGAACATTCCAGGTCACACAAGTGTAGCGCTACACTTTAATGGAAAGTAGTCAGGTGGCACAGCCATGTGACGCTATGAGCTGATGGTTAATATATATTAACCTGCAGAATTCAAAGTGGAGAAGTGCATTGTTGTCTGGGTGAGGTTGCCATGGATACCAGCCAGAACATAAGACACTATGCTAACATGCTACTAGGCTAATCTGGTTTCTCCTGCATAGTGAGTGTAATTTAGGTTCCTCTGAGTTGGCATAAATCTTCAAACAGCTGAGCTGCACACGAGGCCTGGTTTCATTTCTCGTGTCATTTAGAATGTAATTTTTAAATACAGCAGCTTATTTATTTACATTGAGGGTTTGGGTTCCCGTCTTTCCACCAAATGCTGGATTAGTGTCACAATGGCACATCTGAACAGCAC
>JBBPCZ010025799.1:0-14113 GCA_037974445.1 Brycinus macrolepidotus
CTGGTGTTTTTACTCTGCTGGTTTATTCTCTCTGTTCAGGACTGACAGTGCTGTAGTTTAGACTGGGATCTGGTTTACTGTCCCAGTGTTCCAGACTGGTGTTTTTACTCTGCTCATGGTTCGGCACACATGTTAACTGCAGAATAATTGAAATAAAAAATGAAGCAGTTTTGTGTTCATGTGATCGAACTGTGTGAACCCTTCTGAAACTTCTCCATTCCCATTGACCTCCTCAGGCCTCTTGGAGATGCTCTTCTGTCTTCCCTCACCTTTCCCTCTCTGTCACTCTCTCTCTCTCATGTCCCCACTGTGTGTGCCCCCTCGTCCTCTCTCTCTCTCCTGTGTGCCCCCCTGCTCGTTCTTTCTCCCGCTCCCTCATTTCTGTCTATTTCCCCACGTGTGTTGTTTACATCACCTTGTCTCCACCATATATCACATGTTCTTCTCGATGTGTCTGTTTACCTTCTTACCTTTATTAGCCTGTTTTCCACTTTTTTTTTAATATTTTGTTTCCAAGTATAGATATAGTTTCTCTACGCTTACTTATTTATGTATTTATTTGCGTTTGTGTTTTTCCTTTGAATATCCTCTTTTTTGTTGGCACCACATATTTCCTTTTATTTTATTTTTTACTCACTACTATGACCTGTCCTTCACTTCTATCTCCCAGCTGTAACACCTTCAGAATGTAGAGTCACATGGTTACACCGCCTGACTGCTTTCCATTGAAGTGTACCGTCACAAATCTCTACATTTAGAGCTTTACATTTATACATTTTTTTACATTTGACAGTTGATCCATATCTAAATCACACTAAACTCAGGCTGCGTCCCAACAGCTGAAGAACCAACTCACGGACGGACTGAGCGCCGTGCAGGACACTCAAGAGCACAGCACACAACCAAGAAACACACACACGACCAAGAAACACACACTTGCTGTCTGACCAGCAATGTTGTAAAACAAATCTTTACCTTTTGCACAACTAGTGTGCATAGTTAACATTCATCTAGTGATACTGACAAATGACCCTGCCAAGTTGTTTTGTGCAGGTATTGTTTGGAGCAGTAGCTGAGTGGAAACTAGAGAGGTCCAATGGCAAAATCCCAGTCACCACAGATTTACCATCCTGTGGTGTTACCATACCTCAGACTGCACTTTAATTTAACAATTGAATACTGAATATATTACTGAAACAATGGACATCTTAACTGTTGTTTTCATTTAAATCCAAGGGGAAAAGTTCCTTGCTTTTAATGTCCTTTAAGTAATAAATGGAAAGCAACTGTATATTTGTCTCCTTTTTGTTGATCCAAAAAATGATTCAATCTCAAAACTGTGATACGATCAGAAATGTGACTCAAAAACTGTGATATGATCTGAAATGTGAGTTGCAGCCCTAATTATTACAGAAACTCATGTCACAGTGAAGTAAAAATACAATTATTCATACAGCCCTAGTGTACACCTATATTTCATGTAAAAAGCTTATAAACAAACACAAACAAAAGTGTTAGGTGTGTGTGTGTGTGTGTGTGTGTGTGTGATAGAAAAATCTACATTGATCTCAGTTTCATTCACTCTGGTTCATCTGGTTTATCAGTTCTTTGAACATTCTAAAGATCGTCTAACTGAATGTTGCACACGCTGAAATGATGGAACTGGTTTTCAGGTGTCAACTGGATTTATTGAGTACTACCACTGCAAACTGCAAAATATAGCACAAAACAGGAAAAATGAGCGTGAGCTGCCATTTTGGCTGCCATCCCGTATACTGTGTGCACACTGGCGTCACTTTCTGCTATGCAGAGATTAACACGCCAGTTACTTACATTTCCATTGCTTATGTGTTATTTCAACAAAACAATTAAATATACTGCTCAATAAAATGTTATTCATTCAACAACTGTATAACATGTTTCTTATATCACGCTAAGTCACTAGCATTCCCCATGCTGTTGGCAGTTAGCACGCTCACATTAGCATTGGTAACCTGTTAGCTAACAGTCTATTTTAAACAGCAATAAACAAGTAAACATCGCGAAATGGCTCTAACATTGAATAAACTCAAATATATACATGGCATCATGCTTGTGCACTTTCCTCACCTGCAAAATACAGCACAAAACAGGAAAAATGAGCATGAGCTGCCATTTTGGCTGCCATCCCGTATACTGTGTTCACACTGGCGTCACTTTCTGCTATGCAGAGATTAACATGCCAGTTACTTACATTACAGAGCCGCTACTGCTACCTATTGGTGAAAGTGGATATCACTCAACTGGTAATTTAACCAAAAGCAGGTGAGTATCCTCCAGTCCTGTAAGAGCCATCACGCATCCCAAATAAGAACAACCAAAAAAACACAATGCAACAATGTGGGGCAGGAAAAAACAAATAACAATGGACATCATACACCAGAATAAATGTCCAGGGCACCACATGAATATATTGTAAATGTTGGTGTTTGATCAGTGTGGCCTGTAGACACTCTGATGTTTAGAGCAGGTGCAGCCTCTTACTCTTGGTTTGGCTTTTGTTTCTTTTTTATTAGGCCCAGTCGTACTGGACTGTACTCCTGTAATATTAAATCTGTGTCTTTACATTCTCTCACTGTAAAGTCCCTCATGATCTACCTCAAAAGTGTCATCCTGTTTCCCAATCAGCTGTGACTGTTACACTTTTCTACACATTTACATCACTTTCCTCACTTCCTCACTTTACCTAGAGTGTGGGATGTAACAGAGCAGGAGGGTTTAGGATGAAATGAAACTGAATTACTTTCGTTTGCGGTTCTGTAAAATACAGTAAAGAAGCCCTGAACACTGTGCTAAATATATTTTGCCAAATCCTTCTGTCAAAAACCAGCATTTTGTGTTACAGATGAAGTCATCAAAGTGTTGCAATACCAAGTTTAAAAGATCCTTATAATAAATATGTGCATACCTGAGTGTGCTGAGGGAGCAGTGTGGATCCTCCAGTCTAGCAGAGAGCAGCTTCTCTCCTGACTCTCCTGGGTGGTTGTAGGTCAGATCCAGTTCTTTCAGGTGTGAGGAGTTTGAACTCAGAGCTGAATCCAGAGAAGAACAGCCTTTCTCTGTGATCATACATCCAGATAATCTACAGAGAGAGGGAGAGAGAGAAGAAAGAGAGAGACAGAGTGAGAGAGGTGATACACAGAATTCAACAGAAACACAGTAAAGCTGAGAAAACAAAACAAATAATACAAATAAAAACAGCATATCTTTAGAAACAAAGCAGATCAGAGAATAAAGAACAGCTTTCTATTATATTTGTTTGTCATATTTGTGTCCTTGTGGTCCTTTTTATGATTAACCAAACTTATCTGATTATCCTGTGAAACCTGAATAAGGTCTCTACAGCCAAAAACAAATTCTCTGTTTTACAAATCAGCAGTGGATTTACAGACATGAAACAAAAACATAACAGCTGTCAGCCTTTCTAAATGCAGCACAGAAAACATACTTTTCTTTTGATAACATACTGAATATCACAGCTTAACCTGTTAGCACAGAAGCGCCCTCTAGAGCGCTCGTCTCTGGGCCCACTCTGTGTATCAGAAGTCCTTCTGTATCATTCAGTAATGAACTGACAGAAATCTGACCTGAGAGTCTCCAGTTTACAGTGTGAACTCTTCAGTCCAGCAGAGAGCAGCTCCACCCCTGAATCCTGCAGGTCATTGTTACTGAGGTCCAGATCTTTCAGGAAGGAGTTTTCCAGCTTTAAAACTGATCCCACATTTTCACACATCTTTACTCCGAGATTACAGTGAGATAATCTGTAAAGAGAGAAAAAAACAATTTTACAGATTTTACAATACAGTCAATGAGAAATGTTTGAACAAAGAAGAAAAAATTATTTAAATCATGTTGCTTAGAAAACAAAATTACTTCCATCACATATATTTTCTCTCACTTTGATGGTGTTCTTTCTGTCACTGAGTGACAGAAGTAGGAGTGAGTTCAGCAATGTTTCATTTCATTATGAACATCTTCAGTTTATTTATAATGTTACAGTTAGGCAGGACAGTACACCTGAATGTGATTTTGTGATATGATAATACAGACACAAAGCTCACTTCCTCTCTGTGTTTTAGCAACTTTTTTATCAGGTTAGTTGTTTAATCTTTACTGTTAATCCAGATGATGATGGACTTGACTAACCTTAGAATAAACAACTCCTTAATCTTCGAATACTGTAAAAATAGCTTCATTTTCTCACAGTTGGAGATGTGCAGCTTGTTCAGCTTGTTGTTTCCCACTTAAACCTCAAGCCAAGTGAAATGACCAGTCACAGTCTGACTACTTTACTTTTATCAGTCTTTCCTAAACCACCTTTATCCTTCACTCGTTTATATCTACAGCCCTTCAAAGTTCTTCTTCTTTGAAAGATCTCACTGGTTCACATACACTTGAATACTTTTCTCATAAGCATGATATACATCTTAATATACTTTCTAATATAGAATTTCTAATATAGGTTGTTCTACAAAGCAAAATTATAAAAGTTGCACTTATTTGAAAGACACTCTTTTACGGAATATGAACTGTGTACATAGATATATGTGGAATCCAGTTAAATACAGAATTACATATTTTAGCAGTGAAAAAGGAAGCTACTACTATCTCCGGTGGGCTGGGCTCTCCTGTCCTGTAAAGGTCATGACTCCTACAGAATCACTGGGCCAGAAATGGAAGACTCCATAATTTCAGAAATATCATTTCAGATCTTCAAAGATTTTTTAAAGGGCACGAGATTAATGTCTTCCAGTGACAGGAAATGTCCTGCCTCTCCTGTTTCATCTAGTGATACACACTCAGAGTTAAAAATGCTGCATCATAAAGCTGTATGATTGTGATAATGTTCCCAGAGCAGCACTAATTATCCTCTGATAATGCTGGACCATCCAGGACCAGCAAGATGATGACAAAGTGGTTTCTGTTCACTCACAAACATCAACTTTGATGACCTGTGAAAATATTCTGTAATGACTGAAGAGGAAAGGACTCAACCGCGGTTAGTATGACTGAAAATTTTAATATGCAAATTTGTATCAAACTGAACTGAGGCTTTGTTCCTCCTACACACATGCATATTTATTCCAGGGACAGAGTCGACATCTCTCACAGCTCTAATATTCTGTGCTTTATTTTTCAAAAGATATTCTGCCTGCTCAGCATCCAGGTTTATCATCCACTCTTGCCGGAGAACCAGCACACTGTGAATCTAAACAGGCTACTCAAAAATCACAGGCTCTTTCTGGGAGGATGAGGAGATGCTGCAGGTGGTTATCAAAAGTAAAACACATATTATTGTTCTTTTAGCTCACTATAAGGAGTTGAATGAACTGAAAATTTTCAAGTCGGCCCAGGTTAATTACTCTTTACACAGTTGCATTTTTTTTTACAGTGCACAGGTTCTGAATAGAGTGTGATCAGAAAACTCCTCACAGTAGGTCAGTAAATGCATACATAAAAATTACACTACATGAGATAAGATAAGATAAACCTTTATTACTGCCATAAGTGGGAAATTTGCATTGTTACAGCAGAAAGTGGACAGTACAAAGTTAAGAGCAGCAAAAACAATAGAATAAAAGCTATACAACAGTATAATATAAAAAGCACACTATACAAATAATACAATAATATAAATATGGACATTTGTGTGTGTATGTAAATATATATATATGTGTATATAAACCTATATAAGTAAGTATGTGTTTATGTACATAGTGGATATACATGTGTATGAACACTGGTTATATATACTCAAGCAGCAGGCATTGACAAACAATAATAATGCACCAAGACAGATTGCACATTGGTCACAGTAATCTTTCATCCCAAAATTGCATGTGTTGCACCCGAAAACCACAAAAAATTGCACGTTTTGCCAGAAATTGTCACACACACCAGACACCTGATGCACAAGGGCTCGTGGAAATCACACGCGTCACAGGGTATATAAACAGGAAGTAGGTAATACTCATTGCTCTGTCATTGAGTCCTTCAACCAACTCATCTCCTTTGTTTCCACGGTACCGTGAGTACCCCAGAGACTTTACCTTTTCCCCTTTTTTTATATACCGTCTCTGTGTGTGTGAGAACGAGGACTCCGGTGGGAATCCCAACTCTCGTGCAGAGTGTTCTCAGAGTAACGTGTGTGGTTTACCAACTCTCACGTGTCTATCCGCGTGGACTCTCGTCTCTACTACCTGCGGCAGGGAGATCACCCAGGGAGCCGGTATACCGCTGAATTCCGCACTTTGGAGGTTCGGACTAAATGGAGTGATTCAGCTCTCCGTACAGCCTTTTACGAGGGACTGGCCCCTCGTATTAAAGATGAACTAGCCGGGTGAGAGCTACCCGATACCCTGGAGGGTATTATCCAACTCAGCCTCGCATAGATTTGTGGATAAGCTCTCGCCCTAAACCAGCTCCTCGTACCCTGCCGCCGCCGAGTCTCCAGACCAAGAACCCCGTAACGGAACCCACATCGAGCTTCGTCAGGTCTCCACCTCCCTCGGAGGCCCACTCACCCGGAGCCAGGGATCCCATGCAAATAGGGCGCGCCTCCTTGACTAATGCGGAGAGAGAGCGACGCTATCGCGAAGGCCTTTGTGCCTAGTGCGCCTCTCCCGATCACCATCGTGCTGTCTGCCCTCTCCGTTCGGGAAATGGCCAGACCAGGTGAATAGGGGGAGAAACCTCACTTCACCCCCTCTCATCTTGGGATACCCATGGCTTCGCCTACACGACCCCCTCATTTCCTGGACACAGCATAAGGTTCTTCAGTGGGGTCCGACCTGTCAGGAGCTTTGTCTCCGGGCGAAGGCTGAGACGTGCTCAGGGGGACCCAAGGCCCCCGACGTCGACCTCGAGGCCATTCCCGTCCCATACCGTGACCTGGCTGAGGTCTTTTGCAAACAACGGGCGATTCAACTTCCTCCTCATCGTCCTTACGATTTCACCATAAACCTCCAGCCGGGCGCAGTACCGCCCCGCGGCCGTCTCTACTCTTTGTCGCCTCTGGAACAAAAGGCTATGGAGGATTACATCTCCGAGGGTCTTTGCCAGGGGACCATCCGACCCTCGTCTTCTCCCGCAGCCGCGGGGTTTTTCTTTGTTAAGAAAAAAGATGGGGGGCTTCGTCCGTGTGTCGACTATCAGGGGCTTAACAAAATAACTTATTAAAAACCGTCATCCTCTTCCCCTTACCAACACTGCCCTGGACGCCCTCTCTGGTGCTTCTATCTACACCAAACTGGACTTCAGAAGTGCCTACAACCTTGTCCGCCTCAGAGAGGGCGACGAATGGAAGACGGCTTTTATAACTCCCACCGGACACTATGAAACCCTTGTAATGCCGTTTGGTCTGTGTAACACTCCGGCGACTTTTCAACAATTAATAAACGATGTTCTCCGTGACGTGCTGGGTTGATGGTGTTTCGTATATCTTGATGATATACTGATCTATTCGAAGACCAAAGAGGAGCACACCCTGCATGTCAGAGCAGTGTTAAAGAGGTTGCTGGCCCACCAACTGTTCTGTAAGTTGGAGAAATGCGCTTTCCACCAGCGCTCCACCACATTTCTTGGTTTTGTCATTTCTCCTCAAGGTGTGGCCATGGATCCCCAGAAGCTGGATGCTGTGCGTAACTGGCCCCTACCCAGCACGCTTAAGCAGCTTCAGCGTTTTCTGGGGTTTGCAAATTTCTATAGATGCTTTATCCGGGGCTTCAGTTCAGTTGCGGCTCCTCTTACTGCACTCACCAAATCTACCCGGAACCGTCTCATCCTCACTCCTGATGCCATCACTGCTTTTCATCATCTCTGCCAGTTATTCACTACGGCTCCTATTCTTCTCTATCCGGATCCATCTAAATCGTTCATTGTGGAGGTGGACGCCTCTGATGTGGGCGTATGAGCCATTCTCACCCAGCATGGTCCAGACCAGAAACTGCACCCGTGCAGTTTCTTCTCTAGAAAATTTAATTCCACTCAACAGCGATACGGGGTAGGGGCTGTTGGCCATCAAGTGGTCTCTAGAGGAATGGCGTCACTGGCTCTAGGGCGGCAGTGACCCGTTCACGGTCTGGACCGATCATCAGAACCTCCTGTCTATTCAACAGGTCAAACAGCTCAACCCCAGACAGGCACGGAGGGCACTGTTCTTTGAACAGTTCCATTTTATACTATCATAACATCCGGGGTTGAAGAACACCAAGGCCAACGCCCTCTCGCGCCAACATCAGACCGAGAGCACCCGGGTGGACCCCGCGCCTGTTCTGGCCCCGCATCTCATTCTGTCCCCCCTCCGGTGGGAGTTAGAAGATAGAGTCCGCTAGGGACATACCTTGGCAGGCACCCCGCCTGGACGCCTCTTTGTCTCCACTGGTCAACGTACGGAGTTCTCCAGTGAGCCCACTCTTCCACCATGGCTGGCCAACCTGGTACCTCTAGAACACTCTCTCTCCTCCAGCGCGCCTTCTGGTGGCCTAGTATGGCATCGGATGTAAAGGGATTCGTCCAGGCGTGCGCGGTGTGTGCCAGGGCGAAGACCACCAACCAGCCAGCCTCAGGCGATCTTCAGCCTCTCCCTGTTCCTCGCCGAACCTGGTCACACATCGCACTGGATTTTATCACCTGCCTGCTGGACTCCAATGGCAAGAATACCATCCTCAACATTGTCGATAGGTTCTCCAAGGCCATTCACCTGGTGGCTCTTCCGGGTCTCCCCTCTGCTAAAACTACCGCAGAGCTTATACTCGAGGACCTAGTCCGACTGCATGGGTTCCCCAAGGACATCGTCTTGGACAGGGGGCCCCAGTTCACAGCCAGGTTCTGGAAGGCCATCTGCCGTCTGATCGACTCCACCTGTAATCTGTCTTCGGGCTACCGCCCTCAGACTGATGGTCAGACAGAGCAGGCCAACCAACAGCTGGAGCGCTTCCTTAGGTGCTTCGTCACCGATCGGCAGCGCTCCTGGGCCAACTTCCTCATTTGGGCAGAATTATCTCAGAACATCCTCACTTCATCGGCCACCGGACTTAGCCCATTTGAGGTTTGTTACAGGTATCAGCCACCAATGTTCGAACATGAAGAACTGGAGGTTGATGTTCCGTCGGCCCAACAGTTGGTCTGCAGGTGCCGGCGTCTCTGGCAACAAGCCTGTAGTGCCATCCAGAGGACCAACACCCGTTATGTCAGTCAGCATCAGCGCCGGCACCCTCCGGGACGATTGTACCATGTTGGTGACAGGGTTTGGCTCTCAACCTGTAACCTGCACCTCCTCACCGCATCAAAGAAGCTGATCCCGCGATTCATTGGCCCCTACAAAATCACCCAGCGGATTAACCCTGTCACCTTCCGGCTCCAGCTGCCTGCCTGCCTCCGGATCCATCTAGTATTTCAGGCAGCTCACTTTAAACCTGTTTTTTTTTTGTCCTCTGTCTCCCCAGGCACCTTGTCCCCCTCAGCCACGGATCATTGACGGTGGTCCTGTCTACACGGTTCGGCGGATCCTTGACTCGTGGTGCTGTGGTCATGGCACCCAGTGCTTGGTGGACTGGGAGGGCTACGGCCCGGAGGAACGGTCTTGGGACCCCAGCCGCTTCATCTTGGATCCCTCCCTCATCCAGGACTACGTTGTCGGGTATCCTCCCAGCCGGGTCCGTCTGGTGTCGGTCCTGGAGGGGGCTTACTGTCACACGCACCAGACACGTGACACACAAGGGCTCGCGGAAATGATGCGCGTCACAGGGTATATAAACAGGATGTAGGTAATACTCATTGCTCTGTCATTGTGTCCTTCAACCAACTCATCTCCTTTGTTTCCACGGTACCATGAGTACTCCAGAGACTTTACCTTTTCCCCTTTTTTTATATACCCTCTGTGTGTGTGTGTGTGAGAACGAGGACTCCGGTGGGAATCCTAACTCTCGTGCAGAGCGTTCTCAGAGTAACGTGAGTGGTTTACCAACTCTCACGTGTCTATCCACGTTTGGGTTCATCCGCCATTCATGTTCATTCATGTCCTTATCCCATGACAGAAATATTGCATACAAGCGAAAGTGTTGCACACAATAGAAACTTCCACTATCAGTCCATAATGTTTGAATGTGTGTGTTTGTTTGTGTGTATGTGGTCAAGTGCAAGATGTTTGTTGTAAAGTTTAACAGCAGCTGCAAGGAAAGACCTGTGGAATCTCTCCTTCCCACACCATGGGTGCAGCAGCCTGTCACTGAAGGAGCTACTCAGTGCTGTCAAAGTCTCCTGCATGGGGTGGGAGATGTGGCCCTCCGGATCAGCCTGTCCTTCTGTCCCCAGCGGAGATGCTGCTACCCCAGCAGACCACACTGTAAAAGATGGCTGATGCCAATGCAGAATCATAAAGATCTTCAGGATCGGCCCCTGCACTCCAAAAGACCTGAGCCTCTGCAGCAGGTACAGCCTGCTCTGCCCATTTCTGTAGAGAGCATTTGTGTTGTGAGTCCAGTCCAGTTTATTATTCAAATGAACATCAAGGTACTTGTAGTTATCCACAGCCTCAATGACCATGCCCCGGATGTTCAGTGGCTGTGGTGGAGGATGTTTGTGTCTCCTGAAGTCTACCACCAGCTCCTTGGTTTGTCCAGTGTTGATCTGGAGGTAGTTCTGCTGGCACCAGTCCACAAAGTCCCAGGTCAGTTCTCTATACTCACTGTCGTCCCCATCAGTAATGAGGCCGACTATTGCAGAGTCATCAGAGAACTTCTGCAGGAAGCAATTGGTGGAGTTGTAGGAGAAGTCTGCAGTGTAGATGGTGAAGAGAAACAGCGCCAGAACCATTCCCCGCAGGGCCCCCGTACTGCAGACGATCCTGTCCAAAACACAGCCCTGGGTTCTCTCATCCTGTGGTCGATTAGTGAGGTAGTCCAGTATCCATGTGGCGAGGTGATGGTCCACTCATGTGTACTCCAGCTTGTACCTCAGGATTGTGGTTAGGATGGGGTTGAAGGCACTGGAGAAATCAAAGAACATGATTCTCACAATGCTCCCAGCGGTCTCCAGGTGAGAGAGGGAACAATGTAGGAGGTGGATAACAGCATCATCTACCCCACTGTCAGGCTGGTTGGCAAACTGAAGTGGGTCCAGTGATGAGCTCACCAGGGGCCGAAGCTGAGCAAGGACCAACCACTCCAGGGTTCTCATCAGGTGGGATGTCAAAGCCTCCGGGTTGTAGCTGTTAAGGTCTTTGGGATGTAGAGTCTTTGGCACTGGTACCACACAAGAGGTTTTCCAGAGCTGTGGTACTCTCCCCAGCTTCAGGTTCAGGTTGAAGATGTGCACCATTACCCCACACAGTTGATCTGCGCCAGACTTGACAACCCTTGAGCTGATGCCATCTGGACCCGTTGCCTTCCTAGCATTGATCCTCCTCAGTTCCCTCCTAACCTGGATGGCTGAAATAGACAGGCTGGAGCAGGGTGATTGAGTGCTAGAAGTCGTGGTTGGGGGGGAGCAGTGAGCATAGAATGTGGAAGAAGTGTGAAGTGTAGAGCAGGTGTGAATTGTCTGAAGTGGAACAGAGGTGGGGGTGGGGGTGTCTGTAGCTGATGTTGGGGACTGCATCAGGGAGGGCAGTATGGGTGGAGAGGCAGGGGCAGATGAATCAAACCTGTTGAAAAAGTGGTTCAGTTCATTTGCCCCCCTCACATCCCCCACTGGCAGAGAGTTCTGTTCTTTGAGAGGTGGTTTTATGGCCTCTCCAGACTCTGCTGACATTGTTCTGCTGAAGCTGGTTTTCCGTTCTGTGCCTGTAGTTGTCTTTCCCCTCCCTGATCAGTCTTTTCAGCTCTCATTGCACCTTTTTCAGCTCCTCTTTGTTTCCTGGCTTGAAGGCCCTCCTCTTCTGCTTGAGGATGGCCTTGATTTCTGGAGTAATCCAGGGTTTGTTGCTTGAAAAGCACCACACAGTCCTGGTGGGTACGGTGTTATCAACACAAAAATGAATGTAGTCCATGATGCAGATTACAAGACTGTCAATGTCCTACCCATGGCCATCACACAGAACTTCCTACACAGTGGACTCAAAACAGTCCTTTAGAGCCTCCCTGCGTACTAGAGGCTCATACACAGGGACAAGGTGCACACGGTTGTGATCCGATCTTCCAAGGGGAGGGAGAGGTGATGCACTGCATGACTCCTTAGTGTTGGCATACAGTAAGTCCAGTGTTTTATTGTCTCTGGTGGCGCATGTCACATACTGGGTGAAGTGGGCAGTGTGGGGTCCAGAGGGGCATGGTTTAAATCACCCGAGATGAGAAACAAGGCTTGTGGATGTTGTGTCTGCAGTCTGCTGATTACAGAGTGGAGAGAGTCCCAGGCTGCATCTGCATTAGCTGAAGGGGGGGACATACAAAGTTATCGCAATAACATGCGAGAATTCCCTGGGGAGGTAGTACGGTCACATGCTAATGGCTTACAGCTCAATGTCTTTGCTGCAGAGTTGCTCTTTCGCAGTGATGTGCCCAGGGTTACACCGTCTGTTGTTCACAACCACTGCCAGTCCCCCTCCTTTTCTCTTACCGCTCTCCCTTGTCCTTTCTGCCCGCAGCAGCTGTAATCCGGGCAGCGCCACGTTAATGTCTGGAGATAGTGGTGTTAGCCAGATCTCCGTTAGCATCATGATGTTACACTGCTGGAATTCAGTCTGGTATTGGGTTAGCACCGCTGGCTCATCCATCTTGTTTGGGAGAGATCTCACATTCCCCGTGATGATGGGAGGGAAAGATGGTCTGTATCGTCTCCTTCTCGGGCGACAACACTCCCTCCCACTGCGACACCTCCATCTCTTCCTCCTCAGCTCGCTGGAGATGTCGGGTCTGACTGCAGGCAGCACCACTGCAGTAATAACAAGTATTTTGAAATACCTTTAACCCAGGTAAACCTATGAATCTAATTACTGGTATGCAGTTAATGACTTTTATACAGGTGAATTTTATCTTCTATATATCTTCCACATTCTTCTGTCCTGATCCAGTCTGACTGAAAGTGGCTGTTCTCATTGTCTTCGTGGTCTAGTCTGACTGAGTGTAGCTACACTAAAGAGAGCTGTCCTGCTGCTGGCCGACTGTGACTGCTTTAAGCATCACTTCTCCCCCATCCAACCCATCCTGACTGAAGTATAGACTGACCACTGAAAGATAAGCTAAGTACCTTTATTTCATACTATTAATCTGTAATTTTGTGCGTTAACATTTTGACAATGCAGTTGTTAGCCACTTTGGCACTGATGTTAGCTGCTCTAGTTTTCCTGATCTACTGTAGTTCATTCCTGCTCAGAACCTCAGTTTGGTCCACAGCTACTGTCCTACACTCCTACTGAACTGTGTAAATTTAATAACTCAGCTGCAAGCAAAGCATGTATCAACATCATTATATTTTTTGTGGCTCGAGGCAAAACCACAAAAGAACTACAGACTACTGTTTGCACTAATATACCCTCAGTCTGGACGTCTCAATCGCTAGTTCAGTATACATATCGCTCAGCTAATTGTGTGTATTGTGTGTTCTCTTTTTCCTGCTCCTCCTAGCACCTCTTCTGGACTTCTTACAGTCAGATTATTTTCTAACAAACCAGCCTTGGTGCAAGAACTGCAAAATCCAGCTGACACGCTCCTCTTAACTGAAATTTGGCTGGTGATTTTTATCCCCTAAATCAGGTAACCACACCTAACCCCAATCATGTTTGCAAGACTTCTTCAGTCCACCTGATGTGCTGGTCTTTGGATTGTGGGAGAAAACTGGACCGTCCCAGAGGAAGCCACTGCGCCACCATGCCAGCCAAACATTTTTCAGGTCGATATAAATTTATAGTATATAGTACAACCAGGATATCTGCAGGTTTAAGGAAACCAAATTTAAGACTTTTTAAGACTTTTTTAAGGCCACTTTGATCAAATTTAAGACCCTACATTCACAAAATGACAAAGAGCATGTGACCGCCTTACAAATACTTCTGTCCAAAAACTTATTGGAACTGAAAGCGCTGAAAAATAACTGCTCTACAGAGCATGAAAGTGCATGTATTTCACAACAAAAACAT
>JBBPCZ010025858.1:0-14111 GCA_037974445.1 Brycinus macrolepidotus
TCAGGGAAAAGCCTCCGACTAGGAGGATGCAGCTGATCTTCAGGTTGGGCTTTTCCAGTATGTCTTTGATCTGGTTTTCTATGGCTCTGAGACTGTCATCATGTAGGGATCTCATCTTTTCTCCTGTCAGTAGTATTGATCCATTGTCCCATTCAGCACCGCTGATTCCCTTAAAGTAATCATCCATGTCTGATCTTTTCTCTGCTATCTTTTCTAAGTTATTTGGGCACAACAACAGCACATTTTTGTCAAAGCGCTTACAGAAAGAGAAATCATACATTAACCTCTGCAGCTCACTGGGATGATTTTTCTCAAACTCATCAAACACATCAGAGAATATCTCTCTAAGGAACGTCTTGAAGTTCTTGTCTACTCTCTGTCCACCCATGTTAGTTCCTGATACCTTGTGCAGCTCCTTCAGACGACCTTCCTCCACCACCTCATGTACTGTTATATCGATGGTTCCACCTAAAAAAAAACAGAAATCTTCAGAAACAAGAAAAATAAAAAATAGTAATTAGAAACAGGTCTTATGGGGGAGCTGGTGGCCTAGTGGTTAGGGCATTCTCCCAAAGATCAGAAAGTCGTGAGTTCGAATCCCAAGACTGCTAGTGGCACCTCTGAGGTACCCTTGAGCAATGTAACATCCCCACAGACTGCTCCCCGGGCGCTGTAAACAGTCACTTCAGCAACTTTCAATAACACTTCCGTTAACATCACAGTACTGAAACAACTCTGATAAATATATTAAATGACATTAATCTGAAAACAGACTCAGGTAAGATTACTGTCTTGGTACTGCTAGATCTTAGTGCAGCTTTTGACTTGGTCAGTCATAAAATACTTCTGGTCACATAAAAAATTGGTTTTGGCTCTCTGGAATGGTCCTCAGATGGTTCAGGATGTACCTGGAAGGCAGGGATTATTTTGTCTCTACAGACGCTTTTAAATCAGATAATACCACTATGGTGTATGGAGTCCCACAATGATCTATTCTTGGGGCCCTTTTATTCATCCTATACATACTTCCTCTCTTCCAAATTCTTCAATAGTATAAGGTGGCCTATCATAACTATAACTATCATAACTTTCACCCAATGACTTCAGTCCTGTAGAGTCATTGTGTTCATGCCTTGAAAAAGTCGATGGCTGGATACAAAATTTCTTTCAGAGATTCTTTCAGATCCCAACTTAGTGCATATATGTAATCTACAACCCATGCCAACCCATGCCAAAAAAACCTGGTGTTATAATGGCTGTGTAATCATTTCAGTGATCACATTAAAGCTGTATCTAAATCAGCATTGTGGCATTTCAGAAACACAACTAAAGTTAGAGGTTTTGTGTCAAAGGAAGATTTGGGAGCTAATTTGTGCCTTTATTTCCTCCAGCGTTAACTATTGCAAAGCTCTTCTCACTGGGATCCTCACTGTCTTAGATCTGCTGGATCTGGTCAGCTAGTGGAGCCGAGATCTGAAACTAAACAGTGTGAAATGGCATTTAGTCATTATGCTGCTCCCTGCCGAAAACAGATCAGATCTGCCCCAACGGCTGCCAGCTTAAAAAAAACAAACTAAAAACCGATCTGTTTTCGCTGCTTTTAGTTACCAGTACGATCTGCACAAAATTCATGCACTTTTACCTGTTTTATTTTATATTTCTTTATTTATCTTTGTTTAATATATTTTATGTGATTTTAAATTCTACTTTTATTCAATATTAATATTGCGGCTAATTTTATTACTTATGTTTTTATGCTTTTTTGTGTATTTTGTGAGTATTTTATTTATTAACACAGTGGTAGTGGCCTAGTGGGTAAAACACTTACCTGTGAACCCAATGACCACAACGTCACAGGTTCGAACCCCACTTTCTACCATTGTGTCCTTGAGCAAGACACTTAACCCTCAGTTGCTCCAGGGGGACTGTCGCTGTAACTATGATTGTAAGACGCTCTGAATAAGAGTGTCCGATAAATGCCCACCTTTACCCTTTTATCTATGTAAAGCACAGTGAATGACCCCTGTAGAACACAATAAATAATGTGTTCTACAGATAAACCTGCATTGCCTAGTGCTTGAGAGCCTATTTTGTTAGAATTCTTCCTTTTCTTTTTCCTGCTAAGTATTGACCAATCAGACCACAGCGTCGCCAGATCCTGCTGGCTGGGGGTGGGGACATTGCAAGCAGTGCGAGAGGAAGCAGAAGAGTGGCAAGCAAGCGGAGGTCCATGCTAGGCTAAAAGCTAACCCTAGCCGTCCAGCCATCCTATCAATCTTCCTCACCAAAGTTTGCTCGCTGGGTAATAAAATTGACAACATCCAACTCCAGCAAACTACCCAACGTGAGTTCAGAGACTGCTGTGTATTTGTTTTTACGGAGACATGGCTCAGCGACAGCGTTCTGGAAACGGCTATGCTGATTAGCAACATCCTACTGTACCGTAGCGACCGTGATGTGGAACTGAGCACCAAGACAAGAGGAGGAGGGCTGTGTGTTTACATCAACACTGTCTGATGTGTCAACGCTGTGCTGATCTTGAGCTACTGATTACCACTGCTGGAATTTGTGACTGTTAGATGCAGGCCATTTTATTGACCGAGGGAATTCACCAACATGCTCATAGTTGTACATCCCACCCAGCACTAACACAGCTTTGGTTGAACTTTACAGAGCCCTCTGTGAGCTCCAAAATACTCATTCTGATGGACTGTTTATTGTGGCCGGCAATTTTAAACACGCAAATCTCAAGTCCTTCCTCCCTAAATTCCACCAGTATGTGGACTTTCTGACGAGGGGCGCAAGCCCCACCCCCACCTCGGTTACTCCGATCACGTGTCCATCATGCTGATCCCAGCATTCAGACAGCTCGTCAGACGCCCAGACACCATCTCTGCTCTTCAGGACTGTTTTGAGCAAACTATCTTGGACATGTTTAGTGAAGCTGCAGTGACTCTACCAACCTGGAGGAGTAAACCATGTCGGTCACTGGCTACATCAGTAAGTACATGACGTTACTATCTACAAGATCATCGCTACACGCCCCAAGTAGAAGATGTGGACTTCAGAGGTACGTGCTGCTTAGAACCCGTGACACTGCCTTCAGATCAGGTGACACGGGTGCCCTGAAAATCCACAGACCAATCGCACATTTCAAAGACTCTTGGGATGTATTGCACATGTGGCAGTGTATTCAGGCCGTCACCAACTACAGGACATCTCCATCTGCCTGTGATGGTGAGCCTCCCTTCCAGATGCCCTGAATCACTTCTTCGCATGGTTTGAAGCGCAGAACGACAAGGCAATAAAGAAGACCACCCCACACCCCAATGACCAGGTACTCTGTCTGATCATGTCTGATGTGGGGAAAACTCTCCTCAGTGTCAACCCGTGGAAAGCTGCTGGAGCAGACAACATTCCTGGTTGTGTGCTCAGAGGATGTGCAGACCAGCAGGCAGATATTCTCATGGAACAGATCTCCAATATCTCTCTGAGCACCACCGACCATCCAACTTCCTGACTGGGAGACCTCAGTCAGTCAGGATAGAGAGCAACATCTCCAGCACCACCACACTGAACACGGGGGCCCCCCAGGGCTGTGTGCTCAGCCCTCTGCTTTTCACGCTGCTGACCCACAACTGTGCAGCAATGCACAGCTCAAACCACATAATCAAGTTTGCTGATGACACAACTGTGGTGAGTTTGATCAGTGAGAATGGCGACGCAGCGAACAGAGAGGAGGTGTGATGGCTAACGGACTTGTGCAGAGCCAACAACCTGTCCCTGAATATGGATAAAACAAAAGAAATTGTTGTTGACTTCAGGAGGGCCCGACATGATCACTCCCTCCTGAGCACCTCAGTGGACCAAGTTCCAAGTTCCTTGGTGTTCACATCACAGAGAACCTCATGTGGACCCTCAACACCAGCTCCATCACTAAAAGCCCAGCAGAGCTTGTACTTCCTGTGGTGACAGAGGAGAGTGCACTTTCCACCCCCAATCCTCACCATGTTCTACAGAGGGACCATAGAGAGCATTCTCTGTAGCTGCATCACAGCCTGGTATGGGAATTGTAACGTTTCGGATCTCTAGACCCTACAGAGGATTGTGAGGACAACCGAGAAGATCATCGGGGTCTTTCTCCCCTCTGTCACGGACACTTACACCACACACTGCATACACAAAGCCACATTGTTCATGACCTCACACACCCCTCACACACTCTCTTCTCCCTCCACCTGTCTGGCAAAAGGTTCCGCAGAATACGGGCCTCCACTGCCAGAATAGGGAACAGTTTCTTCCCTCAGGCCATCAGACTTCGCAACTGGAACTGAAACATAAAAACTGTGTTTGGTGTTGGAGCCACTGTAACATTACACACCTTTTCACTGTATTAACACTTAACTGTTTTAATTGTCTTTCTGAGTGCATACCTGGCTTATTGTACTCATCTGGGTCTCTGGAGAGGAAGGCTGCTGTCTGCTGTGGTTTTGGTTAGCTAGGGACTTAGGTAAGAATTTATATTTAAGTTTCTTTCTTTTGCGATTAGGTTAGGTAGCTCAACATTGGGTTTTAGTTAGGAGTGCTTTTGTTTATTATTTTGGCCTGGTCGGCTTCTGAAGCTTAAACCACTGTATCACAAATAAATACAAAGCAAACGCACCTTTGGGGATTCTTTTCTCCATTATTCTTCTGTCCGTTGCACCCTGTCCAGTAAGCATGATATTAACCTGCTGCTGTATGCGGAGCTGGCGAAACAGCGTGTCCTTCCTGAGTCTATGAAGCCAGGTGTGACCTCGCATTTAGGCGGTTCAGAGGATTCGGCTGCAGGGGAGGCTGGGGCTAAATCTGTGGACCTGACACGCATAGATCCCGTGCTCGTAGGCTCCCCATTGGAAGAGCCAAGGCTTGCGCTACAACTGAAGCAACTTGACCTTGAGTTAAGTCGTCAGCAGTATCAAGCTCAGCTTCTGCAGTTCCAAACATTGGAGCTTGAAACTCAGAAGGAGATTAAGCTAAAGGAGTTGGAACTTGAGTTGAACTAAGAACCAGGCCAGCTCCTGCTTCACCTTCGCCTCCTGCACCTGTTTGTGTGGCATCGTCCCAGCGGAGCTCTGCCCCTGCCTCTCCTGTCCCTGACCGTGAGGCATCTCCTGTGCTGGGACACCTGGATCGAGGCCCCGCATCTGTAATTCCAGCTGGGTTTAATGTCAGTAAGCACATTGCATTAGTCCCTATGTTTAGGGAAAGTGAGGTGGATACCTGTTTTCCTGTGTTTGAACACACTGGTGCCACTTTACAGTGGCCTAGAAATATTTGGTCCTTATTGTTACAGTGCAAGCTTGCGGGGAAAACTTAGGAAGTATGTTCTGCTCTAACCCTAGAACAGAATTTGGACTATGAAACCATTAAAGCAGCTGTATTATGAGCTTATGAACTTGCTCCTGAAGCTTATCGACACAAGTTTTGCAAGCACACAAAATCTCCAGCCAGACGTATGTGGAATTTGCTCATTTATTTGAAAAGTGGTGCGCCGCAAGTAAAGTCAGTACATTTAATCACCTAAAAGAAATGACACTAAGACCTGCCTTTCTGATAGGATAGTGGTTTATTTGAATGAACAAAAGGTCTCTTTTTTCACTGATGCTGCCGTTCTGGCAGATGAGTTCGTGCTCACACACAAAACTTCTTCTCCACAGCGTGATGTTTCTAAACACAGTTATAGCTCTAGATCACCAACCAGAGTCCCTAAAACTGCTACTGAGTGCCGTGAATGTTTTTACTGTCATGAATCTGGTCACCTTATTGCTACTTGTCCTGCGTTAAAACGCAAAAACCGACGGAAAGCACAAACCAATCACAAGAGCGAAGCGTTACTGCACATACCTCAGCAACTCAGTGACAGTTCATCTTCCCTTTTCTCGGTGGACGCCACTTTTGAGCCTTTCATTTTGGAAGGAATGGTTTCACTTTGGAGCCTAAATCTGTGCGTATTCTGAGGGATACTGGAGCCGCTCAGTCATTTGTTTTGGAAAGTATCCTTCCCTTGTCTGCCCAGTCTAGCTGTGGTGTGGATGTCTTATTTCGGGGTATTGAACTTGGAGTAGTGAAGGCCCCTTTCGGTTTACCTTAGTTCTGGCATTGTATCTGGTTTTGTAAAGGTCGCAGTGCGCCCTCAGCTGCCAGTCAAACGGGTTTCATTTATTTTAGGTAATGATTTGGCAGGTGGAACAGTTTTCCATTTACCTATAGTAACCGATGCTCCAGCTTTGAGTGGGAGTGATGAGCTTTTGGATGAATTGCCCTCTGTGTTTAGCTCATGTGTAGTGACACATGCCCAGGCATGTAAGTTGGAAAATGCTGACAATCTTTCAGATTTATTTATGTATAGTGATGCTCCAGTGTTTGAAAATAAAAATTTGTCTCCCAGTCCTGTGATTGTTCCAGAAACTGAAGCTGCTTCCATACCAAATGATGAGAGTGGTATATTGGGTGTTGGATGAGAACAACTTGCGTCAGCTCAGAAATCAGATGCTTCACTCTCTCACTGTATCACTACTGCCGTAGATAAACACAAGTTACCCAACCATTCTACTGCATATTTCTTTGATGGGGATGTATTAATGAGCAAGTGGTCTACCCCAAACTCTGAGCAGGACTGGAGGTCAGTTTTCCAAGTTGTTGTCCCAAAGCCATGTAGAGCCCAAGTATTAAGTGTTGCCCATGACCATGATCTTGCTCGACACCTAGGTATGAGGAAGATGTATAACCGCATCTTAAAGCATTTCTTTTGGCCTGCTATGAAGTCGGATGTTGCCTGGTATTGTCGATCCTGTCATGTGTGTCAGGTTGCTGGAAATCCTAACCAGACTATTCCTCCTGCTCCGGCCTTTATCTGCTGTGGGAGAAACTTTTGAAAGAATTGTAATAGACTGTGTGGGTCCCCTGCCTTGAACTAAGTCAGGTAACACATTTACTAACTTCGATGTGTGCTGCTACTAGGTACCCTGAAGTCATACCCCTACGCAGCATTAAGTCCCGTTCTCTCATCAAAGCTCTAGTTAAGTTTTTGCACTACTTTTGGCTTGCCAAAATACATCCAGTCTGACCAGGGTACAAATTTTATTTCTGTTGTATTTAAGAAAGTTATGAAACAGCTGAACATTCACCATCAGGTCTCTAGTGCCTACCACCCAGAGTCCCAAGGTCCCCTAGAACGATTCCATCAGACGTTAAAGTCAATGCTTCGCACCTACTGTTTGAGTCAGAGAAACGAGTGGGACGAAGGGATACCTTTACTATTATTTGCTATCTGTGATGCTGTGCAAGAGTCACTACGATTCAGCCCAGCTGAGTTAGTTTTTGCTCACTCTGTTCGTGGTCCTTTTAAAGGTCTTACAGGAGGAGTTCTTATCTTCAAGTCCTATGAAAACCCCAGCTAAAAATATCTTAGATTTTGTTAGTTCTTTCTGTGAGCGCCTACATTCTGCTTGGGAACTAGCCAGAAGTTCTCTAGCTGCTCCACATGAAGAAGACGACTTGCTTTGATAGGAAAGCTGTGGCACGTACTTTCCATGTAGGGGATGAGGTTTTGGTTTTACTACCAGTGCCAGGCTCAGTTCTTCAGGCTAGGTTCTCAGGGCCTTATGTTATTGAGGCTAAACTGAGTGAAACAGATTATGTTGTGAAAACCCCTAATCGAAAAAGAAAATATCATGTATGTCATGTGAATATGCTCAAGCCTTATTTCTCTCGGGCCACCCCAGATGCCTGCCCTACACGTCCTGTTCTTACAACAGCACCCACTGCCTCTGTGACAGTACCCCTCTCTGAATATTCTCCTGAGATGGATTGTCTCAGCTTAGGTAGGGCTTGCTTTCCTCCTCCTCGCTTTCCAAACTCTGAGTGGCTGTTAAATATTCAAGCCAAACTTGCCCACTTGTCAGTGTCAGCTCGAGATGATTTGATAAAACTCTTTGAGAAATACTGTTCACCTTGTGCATAACATTGATGTGGGTGACAATGCACCAGTCAAGTAAAATGCATACCGGGTGAATCCAACTAAACGTGCCATTATGAGGCAGGAAACTGATTATTTAATTGAGCAAGGTGTTGCTGTGCCTAGTTGTAGCCCCTGGTGTTCACCTTGCCTACTGGTCCCGAAGCTGGACAAAAGCTTTAGATTTTGTACCGATTATCGTAGAGTCAATGCGCTAACTAAGGCAGACTCTTTTCCTCTTCCCCGCATGGAAGACTGTATTGATCGAGTAGGCACTGCAAAGTTTGTAATGAAACTGGATCTTCTGAAAGGTTACTGGCAGGTCCCACTCTCTCCACGTGCCTCTGAGATTTCTGCTTTTGCTATGCCTGATAGATTCCTGCAATATACTGTCATTGCTTTTAGTTTAAAAAATGCACCAGCTACATTTCAGGGCTTAATGGCTCAGGTCTTGGATGATGTCAGTAATTGTGAAGCTAACCTTGACGACGTAGTTGTTTACACAGATACATGGGATAGCCATCTTGCTACTTTAGACACTGTGTTCGCCCGCCTTCAGACAGCCCCTCTCACTCTCAACCTGTCAAAATGTGAGTTTGCTCACGCTACAGTAACCTATCTTGGCAAACAAGTTGGACAAGGTACTGTTTGCCCACTAGAAGCTAAGGTTCAGTCTATTGCTACTCAAGACCAAGAGAGAACTTCAGCGCTTTTTGGGATGGTTGGAAGCTTTTGTAGAATTTTGGAAGAATTTTGTTGTGTTGCCGCTCACCAATCTCTTCCGGAACTCGGTCCCCTTTGTGTGGTCTACTAACTGTGAAAACTCTTTTGATGCTGTTAAGTTGCTTTTGTGTAGTGCACCTGTTCTTTTCGCTCCAGATTTCACAAAACCCTTCAACCTTGAAGTAGATGCCAGTGGAACTGGTGCCAGTGCTGTCTTGATTCAAGAATATCAGAATCTTTCAGACTCTGATAATCAATAAAACATTTTTTATTCTGTCTTTCTGTGCGGCACGGGACCAAATGACTCGGTGTTTGGGGACCTCTGGTATAGACCATCCTGTTAGCTTCTTTTCTCATAAGTTTAACCATCATCAGATGAACTATAGTACAATTGAGAAGGAAGCTCTTGCCCTTCTGCTTGACCCTCCAACACTTTGAAGTTTATATTAGTTCTAGCTCTGATCCTGTCACTGTGTTTACTGACCTCAATCCCCTAGTGTTCCTACACCGCATGTCAAATAGCAACCATCGTCTCATGCGCTGGTCCTTGATTGCCCAAAGTTTTACCATCAGCATTCAGCATAAGATGGGTTCCGAAAATGTTGTGGCTGATTCGTTATCTTGTTATGTTGGAAGTTGTGAACCTGATGTTCACTCTTAAGCGAGGAGGTGTTATGTCTTTGATTGTTTATGTTTATGTATTTTGTGTCATTTCCTGTTTCTGCTGGTGGTGGGATGGGTGTGTCTTGTCTCTCCCCTTTTAGACCAATCCCTGCAATGTGCCACGCCACTGTCCTGAAAGGATTGGACGATCACGCTTTGAATACGCCCTGCTCCTGCTTCTTGCTCCATGATTGGTTGGCTGTTGGACTCGCGCGAGATAGAAACCCCCGGCAAACTACAGTAGAGGCAGACCATTGCCCTTTGCTTTGTGAACTTGCTTGTTGTGTGTGTTACGTATATTGACTATACTGTGTATGACCCCCTTCCTGTCACTGACCTTGTTTGTGTCTTTGCCCTTTGAGCCTGTATATTTTGTTGTTTGAATGTATTTTGTAAATAGTCCAGAGATTACTTTGTAAATAACACTAGTTGTGGTTAGTAGGAAGTCGACACCGTATTGGTTGACCAAGTTTTCTCCTGGTTTTGGTTAGCTAGGGAGTTAGGTTAGAATTTGTATTTACGTTTCTTTCTTTTGTGATTAGGTTAGGTAGATCAGCGCTGGGTTTTAGTTAGGAGTGCTTTTGTTTATTGTTTTGGCCTGGTTGGCTTCTGAAGCTTAAACCACTGTATTACAAATAAATACAAAACAAACGCACCTTTGGGGATTCTTTTCTCCATTATTCTTCTGTACGTTGCGGCCTGACCTAGACCAGACCGTAACAGCAAACCTCACCATTAACCCAGGTTTTTTGATTGGGCTAAAAACTGTCTGCACAGTTACGTGAACTAAAATGTAGATACATTTTCTTAGCTATCCCAGTACCTGCTCATTGATTGAAGTGTTAGCCTCAATCCAGAAAATTTCTCAGTCCATAGTTTGGAATCAGTGACGTCTGATTGGTCTGGACAGCGCTGCACTGTGTGCAACAGGGGCTGCTTTTGCAATGTGAACTCTCTGGACAGATAAAGGGGTGAGCAATTGATTATCAGGTGTTCAAGATTAGGAGAGCACCCATCAATATTGTTTGTTTTTGTATATTCACACACCACCGATTGCTGACCATGACACCAACATCACCCACATTGCCCTCACCCAGCTCCATTGTCCTGTCCAGGTGAATATTAAAGACCTCAGGAACAACCGGGTCAGGGACGCAGGGGATCCAGCCAGCTCTGTGAAAATAAAGATGCTGCAGTCCCTAATGTCTCGGTGGAAGGCCAGTATTTTAGCTCATCCAATGCTCTCCTCACTGTGATTCCTCAAAAAGCCATTAGGCAGCTCTGGGTAATTCAAAGTGCTGCTGCCAGAGTTCTAACTAAAACCAAGAAAAGAGATCACATCACTCCAGATCTCAGGTCCTTGTCCTGGCTCCCAGTTCGGTACAGAATTCATTTCAAAGCATTACTCAGTGTGTACAAGTCACTCAATGGTTTGGTTCCTAAATACATCTCTGATATGTTTGAAGTATATATTCCTGATAGATCTCTTAGATCTGAAAAGAGCCGAAACTAAACCTGGTGAACTGGCATTTAGTGACTATGCAGCTTGCTGCTGGAACAAACTGCCCATCAGTATCAGATCTACACCAACTGGAGCTTTAAAAAACTGCACTATTCTCCTCCACCTTCTTTTGAACATTTGCACTTCTGTTGCACTTTCAATTTTTTAATGTATTCTTTTATTTTTTTTTATTTCTTCCAATATTTTATTCTATTTTATTTTATTTTGTATTCTATTTCTGTAAAGCACATTGAATGACCTTTTGTGTACTATAATGTGCTATATAAATAAACTTGAACTTTAACTTGAACTTGCTGTCCAAGGTCTGAACATTTGCTCGGAGGATGCTAGGAAGCAGGGTACGGTGTTGTCTGTAACTAAGCCTGACTAGGAGCCCAACTCTTTACCCCCTTTTTCTCCAGCAGCAACGCCTAGGCGATCAGAACAGATGCTCAAGGAGAGCAATGTTGTTCTATGACTTTGAACACATCTTTTAAAAGGATTCTTGTGACTGAGTGGTCAAAGGATCACTGATCTAAATGCACCTAAAAAATCTCGAAGTTCAAGTTTCAGGTTAAAGGTTAAATTAAAAATGTAAAGTTAAATATAGTTATCCATGTAGGTGATAAACATGAAGAAACAAGAGCAGCCCTGTTTCTGATCTGTAGGATAGTTAAATGTGCAGTTGTGTGTATTTAAGGATAATATTTAATTTGAATTTGAGGTTCAGGGCAGAGACAGGAATTTATTCGGGAGCTGCCCATTCACAAAAAATGAAACAATGAATGAACGTGTCACATGCGCCTGACACGTGACGTGCACGGGACTACGGAAATGATGCACGTCACAGGGTATTTAAACGGGATGACAGGTGTTACGAGTTGCTCTGTCATTGAGTCAAGTTCCTGGCCAGCCCATCTCTACTCCTCGGTACCGTGAGTAACCCGGGTTCTCATTTCTCTTCTCTTTCAACCCTCTTGTGTGCGTGAGTGAGAACGCAGATTCCTGTGGGAATCTTTACTCTTATTCGAGAGCGTTCTCAGAACAACGTGCATGGTTTACCAACTCACTTCGCCTCTGTCTGCGATTGGGTTCATCCGCCACGCTACACTGGTCTAACCGGTGGTTTCGGTTTCCTTTCGTGTCTGCTCTATGACAGAATGACAGAGCCAGCATCTGTGAACCCAGCGGACTTCGCTAGGCTGGTGGAGATGGTGAATAGGCAGGCAGTCGAGATAGTTAACCTGCAGAAGGAGGTTGGTGAGCTCCGCCACCAGCTCGCCACATCTCGCGCTTTCTGCCCGGCAGCCGCCTCCCCAGGAGCTAGTCCAACCCTCCTCTTCCTCTTCCCGACCTCATACGAAAATCTCTCTACCAGAGAAATATTATGGAGTGGACGGAAAGTGCGAGGTTTTTCTGACTAACCTCTCCCTTTTATTTGAGTTCCAGCCAGAGCGCTACCCCTCGGATCGGAGCCAGATCGCTCTGCTGGTTTCTCTCCTCACCGGGCAGGCAGCTGAGTGGGCTACAGCGGTCTTGAGGTCCAATTCGGATTTCAGATATTCCTATCTGGATTTCACTCATCAGCTCAAGGCCGCTTTCCAACACCCTGAGAGCGAGGTGGAGGTGGATTCCCGCCTGCGGCAGGTATACGGCGGAATTCCACACGCTAGCTGTGCAAACCACGTGGGGCGACTCCGCCCTCCGCACGGCGTTTTACGAGGGGCTGGCCCCGCACATCAAAGACGAACTCGCAGGGCGAGAGCTTCCTGAAACACTGGAGGGAATAATCCAGCTGGCACTGCGCGTCGACCTCTGGATGAGCTCTTGTCCTAAACCAGCCCCTCGCACGCTGCCGCCGATGACTCCCTCACTTCACCTCCTTTGATCCTGGGCTACCCATGGCTAAGGGCCCACGACCCCCTCATTTCCTGGGCAAAGAATAAAATCCTTCAGTGGGGGCAGACCTATCGGGAGCTTTGCCTCCAGGCGAAGGCTGAGACGTGCTCTGGGGACGTCAACCTCACCTCTATTCCCGTCCCGTACCGCGACCTCGCTGGGGTCTTTTGTAAGCAGAGCGCGGTCCAGCTTCCTCCTCACAGACCTTATGACCTCGCTATAGACCTCCAGCCCGGCGCGGTACCACCCCGCGGCCGCTTATACTCACTCTCCGCCGATGAAAATAAAGCGATGGAGGAGTACGTCGCTGAAGGCCTGCGTAACGGGACGTTACGGCCCTCCTCGTCTCCAGCGGCCGTGGGGTTCTTCTTTGTAAAGAAGAAAGACGGGGGGCTCCGCCCATGTGTCGACTATCGGGGGCTAAATAAAATCACCATAAAAAACCGTCATCCACTTCCTCTTGCCAACACCATCCTGGACTCCCTCTCTGGTGCCACCATCTTTACCAAACTGGATCTGAGGAGCGTCTACAACCTTGTCCGCATCAGAGAGGGAGATGAGTGGAAGACGGTGTTTATAACTCCACCGGCCACTACGAGACCCTGGTGATGCCGTTTGGTTTATGCAATAGTCTGGCAGTTTTCCAACAGTTCATCAACGACGTTCTACATGACATGCTGGGTAGGTGTTGCTTTGCGTACCTCGATGACATCCTGATATACTCCAAGACCTATGAGGAGCATACCCAGCATGTCAGGGCAATGTTAAAGAGGCTGCTGGCCCATCAGCTGTTCTGTAAGCTGGAGAAATGTGCTTTCCACCAGCGCTCCACCACATTTTTCGGTTTTATCATCTCCTCCCACGGTGTGGCCATGGATCCCCAGAAGCTGGATGCTGTGCGTAATTGGCCCCTACCCAATACGCATATAGCTCCAGTGTTTTCTGGGGTTCGCGAATTTCTATCGTCGCTTTATCTGGGGCTTCAGTTTGGTTGCAGCACCTCTTACTGCCCTTATTAAACCGAACGACAGTCACTTCTCTCTCAACCCGACAGCCATCCAAGCTACTGTCGCCTGTGCCATCTTTTCACCACCGCTCCCATCCTTCTCCACCCGGATCCATCTAAGCCATTCGTTGTGGAAGTGGACGCCTCCGATGTGGGCGTAGGAGCCATCCTTTCCCAGCGAGGTCCAGACCAGAAACTGCACCCATGCAGTTTCTTCTCTAGAAACCCCACTCAGCAGCGTTGCGGTGTAGGGGACCGTGAACTGCTGGCCATCAAGTGGGCTCTGGGGGAATGGCGTCACTGGCTCCAGGGCGGCGGTG
>JBBPCZ010025868.1:0-14111 GCA_037974445.1 Brycinus macrolepidotus
AGAAAGAAACCCACTGCTGATATAAATAGCTTCCAACAATTACCGTAGGTGCCTAAGACTTTTGCACAGTACTGTATGTTCTAATCATGTTTTAACCTGGCAATGATAAGACACGTCTTGTCACACCTACCTTTCCGCAGAAGAGAAACGTATTTTATAAATGAGGAAAAGGCTCACATTCAGAATTGGATACAAATTTACACCAAAGAAAAATACAAACACCCAACGTGAGACTGTCATCTCATTCAAATGCCCCTAAATGAACAGTCTGCCTGCATGTTATCCCTTACAACATTGCAGATTACATCTCCACAGAAGTACCCAACCTCACCCAGAGTGTACTGCAATCTATTTATGGTCCTAAAGTGGAAGGAAACTGGAAAAAATTACTGAACTACAGAAGCTGTTGGATTCAGTGCCAGGGGCAAGATGATGACTGCAAATGGTCTTAAAACAGAAAAGTAAAATATAATTTACAATCATACACACACCACATTTGATATTAAAAATGTGGATGGAGCACTTCTGGGATCAATATTACAACAAACAGGTGCACAATCGATGCGAGTGTGTGTCCAATTGAAAAGAAAATCAGATTACAAAAGTGAAACCAACTCATTAAAACATGGCATTATATTGTGACCTTGTTATTTTTAAATAGGATATTTTTAATTAGTCGCATTATAAACCTTCATCGCTGGCTTCAAAAAACCTGCCTCAAAACTACTTTCACTTTTATTGACAATTTTAAGCATTTCTGGAATGGCCCCTCATTCTACAGATCTGACAAGGTTCATTCAAACAGGCTTGGTTCACAGATTTTAGAACAATATTATATTTAATTTTTAACTCTAAATTTGATTCCAGCCCCGACCCAAATATTCCAGTAACCAGGATTCAGCCCAGCATCAGCTTTTCACCTAAGCACAGTAGGAATATTAAGGGAACAGACAGTGTTAAAGGTTTTATAAATCCAAACAACCATATCCGGATTGAGCCTCCTCCACTACCCCAAGTTAAATCTTCTAGACATTTTAAGGGATTTTACTATCTTAAGAAAAGGTCTACGCATAATTCATCTAAACATCAGAAGCTTGCACAAAGATACAAAATTGATCAAATCCATCTGATCCAGATATTTTTATAGTAGACACTTGGCTTAGATGTTCCATCAGTGACGCAGAAATGGTTTTAAATGATTTTAAACTATTTAGAATAGACAGAAACAAGAGGTGGCAGAGTAGTTATTTACAACACAGCAAATATCTAAGTTAAATTACTAACTGTGGTCTGAAAAGAAAAATGTTTCGAGTTTCCAGCTTTGAAGGTGTCCCTGGGGGAAAACTAATTATTTTACCTTAGCACTGAAATTTTAACACTCAACAGAAGATTACTGGATTTCCAAAATGACCTCCGTATTGTTCCAGAAAATGAGTTTTAGAGGTTTAGGGAATATGCCCTTCTATTTCTTGTTGTTGGGGAATCCTTCATTAAGAGAATCTTTTCTCGAGGATCCTCAAACGCATCCTGTCTAAATTATTTTCCTACATTTTAGCTGGAAGAAAGATATGAGAAGTTATCAGGATATTCGGGTGAATGGGTTAAATGCAGAGAAAGAATTTCACGTTTTTCACACTATGTGCTGTGGTGTGTTAATGCGTGACTATAAGGGGCTGCTTTACTTTAATCCTGACAGTTAATATGCTACAAACGATTGCTACCTGACCAGCTTCTTACTGCTCACCTGCTAGTATATACCTGAAATTTTGTGGCATCATATTTCATCCTCATTTTTTTGTCTGTCCTTCCCTGCACACCCTTTTATTTAAAGTAAAGTAAAGTGGCCCCTTATAGTCACGTGTGAACACACCACAGCACACAGTGTGAACAATTCTTTCTCTGCATTTAACCCATTCACCAAGTGAAGCAGTGAGCTGCCACCAATGAGGGGCGCCCGGGGAGTAGTGTGTGGGAACGGTACCTTGCTCAATGGAACCTCAGTGATGACACTAGTAGGATTGGGATTCGAACCCACAACCTTCTGATTGCAGGGGCAACGCCCTAATCACTAGGCCAAGAGCTGCCCCAGCATTTATATGCTTTTGCTACTGCTGTCCATCTTTACATGATTTACGTATGGACATTTCTACAGTTGTAAAAAACACAGTTAGTAACCGTCTGTGGGACACTGCTGTGTCAACTCTACGAGCCCCTTTTGCTGACCAGCTATAATCAACAAACTGGGGCTGTACTGCTGGAGGATGGGCCACTGTAAACGATGTAACATTATTGTATTTATCTGCAAGGGTTCATATATATTAGATCACAGCAACGGGCCCACCGTGAATTTCCCAAATTCTCCCAAATACCCACTCCTGTATTGCCTTTTACAAAAAGGAAGGTGCCAGAATTAGTGGTGCAAGCCTATCAGAGCAGCCAAACCTCAAATCACAATAGTTAAAAGAGCATCAGAAACTATCAAAATCATAATATACATTTAAATCATATCAAGAATAACAATAGTATTTGTCCTAATCATTCACTTACCTAAGATTTCCAGTTTTAGAGAAGGGGTCAATGCACTCATCTCTGGACAAAATCCGATGAGAAAAAAGCTTCTTTTCAGGATCCAGAAAGCCTTTCCAAACACAGGAATGGCAAAGAGAGACAAAAAAAGGCAAGGCAACAAGAACAAACATTTTAAGACAGACATCAGTAAAGCTGAAAGAGGAACATCATTCAGTACACAGAAGTATATTTACTCCATACATTCTATAAAACTGCACTCTTAAAAACTAGATTACTTTTTCGTGAGAAAACGCAAAGTGTGTTTGTGTGGTTGCTATAAAACCAGTGTTTGGAGACACTTGTGTTAAAAAAAAAAACTTTGCTCAGAGTGTGGTATCGAACCAGTGCCTCTTCTGACTATGGACTAGTCACAAGAACTTTTCCAGTATTTATTTTCTTGCTGCCACCCTTGACAAATCTGACCAGTAAGCAGTATGAAAGTTGTCACGTGGTTCATCATGACGTATTTCGTTTCACTTGGATGTTTAAATAACTCAAATCAATGGGAAAACACTCAAAGTTTACAAACTCATCAACTGATTCAAACCAGCCTGAGTTACGATAGAGATGAAACTAACAAATCTAGTGAAAGTGACCATTCTGTCATACATGAACACACCACAGCACAGAGTGTGAAATTCTTCCTCTGCATTTAACCCATTCACCAAGTGAAGCAGCGGGCAGCCAGGAACACAGCGCCCGGGGAACAGTGTGTGGGGACGGTACCTTGCTCAAGGGAACCTCAGTAATGACACTAGCAGGATTGGGATTCAAACCCACAACCTTCTGATTGCAGGGGCAACGCCCTAATCACTAGGCCAAGAGCTGCCCCAGCATTTATATGCTTTTGCTACTGCTGTCCATCAGAGGTGCATAGCAGTCTTGGGAATTGAACTCACAACTTTCTGATTGCAGGGCGAACGCCCTAACCACTAGGCCACCAGCTGCCCCTGTGTGCAATTTTAGTTGTTTAGGTTTTAGCAGGTTTAGGCTGTAACATACCAGCCTGAAAAATGGTAACTTTTTTTTTTAAACCTTTAAACAAAGATGTTTCTTCTAATACTTGATCTTCTTAATATTATTTTCATATTTTCAAAATGTGATAGATTCTTTCCAAGGAGGGTGGACCTGACATTACATCCAAACTTCACTACCACTTTTTATATCCCTTCTCAAATTCCCTAACCTCCACCATTCAGCGTTCTGTAGACAGTACAGAAACAATCTTACACTCCAAGTTTGGCATTATTTTTTCCTCTTTTGGCAAGAATATGATTTTCTTCCCAGGAACTGAGAAGAGCCTTAATCCTAAAACAAACATGCGGACAAATTTTCCCAACCTTATCCTTTATCTATAATTAGCTACAGGAGTCTTAAACACCTTCATATAAATTACTCTCTCAAGACAGTCTCAAGTTATTTTAATGAAACACTGCACGTCACACCTATATCAAACTTTACCAAAGCCATTTACACATACAAGACCTTAAACATCATTTTAACCCTACAAAGGACTACTTTCGCATAGGGCATTAATCAACTTAACAAGAAAAACCTCTCACAGTCTGAACAAGACTAGCTTCCACAACATTAGGGCTGCACTATATCTTCTGCTAATTGTTATCGCAATATTTATTCTCTGTAATACTGATACTGAAAAAGGCTGCAATATGCAAATGAGCCTCTATCCAATCAGTTTTTCTGACAGTGTGACCGATTACAGCTCCATGTAAATTACTGGGTGTTCAGATGAATCAAGGTCTTCGTGTAATCCAATAAAAGTCTAATTGTTAACCATTAAATGTGCTGACGAATCGATGCATGAATGGGCGGCGCTAAACTGCAGTAGCCAGATTAAAGAGATATATTTAAAAGTGTTAGTTTTGTGACGCACAAAACCAACAAAAACTGTAATTTAAAAACAGGCTGTCTTTATAGCTTATTTTCCATTTATGGATTGTATGGATGGAGGGAGTAAATGTACCATTTAAAACAACATTTACAGACTATAAGCCTTTTAATTCCAGAAAAGTGATAGCGACCCTTTGATATATTGAAAGGCATCTCAGTTGCAATACGTAGCAGTGGAATCGCAATACTGATATTTTGTCCATATTGTACCGGTTTAAACAACACATTTTCACAATCACTGTTTCAGGATATGATACTTCTTAGGACACCACTAGGGCTGTCCACAAGTCATTAATACACAGGTCCGGTGCAAAGCAAACAGATGCTTTCTAACTTCCATTAAAAGCATCTACTCTCTCTAGAACAGGAGAACGTGAACTTATATCTGGGACAATGTTAAAATCAAAGTGATGCTTAAAGGCCTTAAAATGCATCATGTAATCATTATATCATTATCTTACAGGTTTACCTGCAATGGTATGGGCATAGAGGCGACTCCCAAAGGTAAAAACATGAAGCTCATAAATCTTAGCGATCTTCTCCAAGAACTCTTTGCAATGAGGTCGGAGACGTGTATGTAGCATGGGTTCCCCCCTCCCCAACTGGAAATGGAAGATACCCTGTGAAACCATAAAGAAAGAAAGCAAAGCATGAGACATGAACATCTTCACAATATGACACTAGTTTGTCTGTGATGAAAAATATGTGTATGTTTGTGTACTGACCGGTAAACCAAACACACCACAGCCTAATCAATACTGTACCTGGTCCTATTTTTTAAAAACACATTCCACAGCTAGTGGAAAGATGCATTAATGACACATTAATGAAATGTGTGTGTATACTCATAGACTCTCCTCAAATTTCTTTTGGCAGCAGCGCCTCAGATTCTTCTTCCCAATTAATTCAGTCTATGACAGACTGTATTTTAGCAAAATATTATTAACATGAGTAATCTGTGTGTATAAAGTTTGGAAACATCTGTTTCCAAAAGACTGTCAAAACTATCTAAGATTCTATTTGCATGGTTGGTGAGAATTTTAATGATGGGGGGTGGATATTCACAGGCATGCATCACAGTTCTGATTTAGATTTATCAGTCAGTCAGGCAGGTTAACAAGCGGGATGCTTTTTGCATTTATATTTAAGGGTTTTAGCAGACGCTCTCATCCAGACTGATTTACATCTGTGCTTTGAAAACATGTCAAGAAAACAAGAAAACATGTCCCTCATACTAGTAAGCCTTAAGATTACTTAAAATTAAGAGCTGTTAGAAGACACTAAGACTCTACCAGAGATGAAGTTAGTTCTCCACCAGGTTCCTATCTGGTCACACACAGAAGACCTTTTTTGGGGTAAAGTTTGTGTTGGTTAAGTCAGTTTATAACATGAACATGTAGTTGTTCTAAGTGCTCGGTGAAGAGGTGGGTCTTCAGTCTCCCTTTGAAGACAGAGAGGGTCTCAGCAGTTCGGATGTTCAGGGGAAGTTCGTTCCATCAATTTGGTGCCAAAGTGGAGAAAAGTCTTAATGGACTTCTTTGACCTTTGAGAAGAGGTGGGTCACGTAGGGCTGTGCTTGATGCTCTAAGAGGGCAAACTGTGACCTGTGGTCTGATAAGTGCTAATAGGTAACATGGATTTTTTTTGTTAATCAATATATAGTTAACCAGCAGACTAATCAGAGGAGTCTGACACAGTGACACTTATTTTCAGATGAATAAAAAATGAGGAGCAGCACAGGCGTATACCAGTTGATATGCATATTACTTAGTAATCAGGTTTCAGTCTGGATGACCGAAGAAACATTAGTGTAAAAGTGTAAAATCTGATCAGGATACAATCTAGATACTAGTCGCATGAGGTGACAAGGTGTAAACGGGGTCAAAGCGTTGGAAAGAACTGGAAGCTATGTTGGGGAAAGATTTGCATGCAAGTTTAGGACATTAGGAGCACAGGGACTAAGAATTTGGCGTGGATTTCAGAACGGGCACACTCTTGTCAGCTCAATACCCTTGTTATTCCAGAACCAAAAGTTCTCTTTATGAGGTTATGTATGGTCATGGGTGGCCAGTTTACAAAACAAGACAGAAATTACATATAAATAACTAAAAATGTCTTTGGTTTCTCCAGTTTGGTCATTAATCTTACCTTGTTAGACATGCGCTGGCAAGGCTGCTCCGTGGTATGGATCAGAGTCTGGTCCAGGTCAACCATGAGAACCAGCTTTCTGTTTCTCTGGAGCCTCTTCTCATCCTCTCTGCCAAGTTGCTCTGCCTGCTACACTCAAACACACAGACAGACACAAAATGAATGCAAACTGTTCCTTTGCTAATGCCCATCGTACTTGTAGGTGGTAGCGGCCTAGTGGGTAAAACACTTGCCTGTGAACCCGATGACCACAAAGTTGCAGGTTCAAACCCCCCACTTTCTACCACTGTGGCCTTAAGAAGGACACTTAACTCTCAGTTGCTCCAGGGGGACTGTCCCTGTAACTAATGACGGTAAGTCGCTCTGTCTGCCGTAAATGTAAATGTAATGTAAATGTTTCTGATGCTAAGTCTAATGATGCTAAGCTCCACAATACACTCTTATAATTCAGAAATCTGTCTTAAAGATTTTATTCAAATTTAGATCATTATTATACTGCCATATTGTCAACTTCACAATTCATCATTTAATAAAGGCATCATTTATTTACAATAGTATTTGCATGTTTAATATTAACATTCAATATTAACTAAAAATACACTCAGTCTTTGCTAATAAATAAATTTACAGTATTTCCACCATGAGTACCTTTAATAGCCAGAAAATGCCATTGTTTATTCATCACTACTGACCTACAAAAAGACACCTAATATAATTATTATGTTGATCACCAAACAAGTGTTAAATATTTAATGAGCTATTAAGTGACAGCAAATGAGATGAAACAGTTAATTAGTGTATCTAAATTTGAAGGAGAGCCTAGAAATTTACTATGCCATCACCACAAAAACCAGTGGATGTCAGACATGCACTGTTCCATATTCTTTCCATCTTATAAAGGAAACTTGTTTTCTGTGACATTTTTATTTATCCTCAACAACAGAAATAACAAATCTGCAGTTTACGAAATAAATGGATAAGTGGTAAGAATCTGTGGTGTGCAAAAACTTCTGACTGGTAGTGTCACATTCAAAAACATGATTATTTTGAGAAATTTTCATGTTACATAAACAGGGTAACCACAGATCTTTATGAAGCAGTGTTAATCAGTCTCAACATTCCCTGCAAGGGAAGCTACTAGGACTCAAGTTGTTTTTGTGAACATTACTGAAAAGGAGTAAACCCACACCAGCAGGATCTTATGTTTGTATATTTATGAATATGTTTGTACTTAAGGTCATGTACACATATACAAAATGTTTGGTGTTTTAAATTGTGTGTCAAATAAAACAATGCAACACTTGATAACACAATTATTAAAATAGAATAGAATAGAACAGAATAGAAGCCTCAAGCTTGTTTAAGGTCAGTTCTGCTTCGACCCGGCTTCGTCAGCAGTTGGTCCCTTAGACTTTTAGACTAACAGGTTAGAACAGCAAGATTTTTAGTAGAATCCCAATAACAGCTGCAAAATTGTCATGTACACGTACACACACACACACACACACACACACACATTCACACACACACACACACACACAAAGCGGCCCCTTATAGTCACGCCTGAACACACCACAGCACAGCATACAGTGTGAACAGTGTGAAATTCTTTCTCTACATTTAACCCATTCACCAAGTGAAGCAGTGGGCAGCCAGCGACGCTGTGGCTGGGGAGCAGTGTGTGGGGACGGTACCTTGCTCAAGGGAACCTCAGTGATAACACTAGCAGTGTCGGGATTTGAACCCACAACCTTCTGATTGCAGGGGCAACACCCTACCGACTAGGCCACCAGATGCCCCAGAAGACCATTCAAGATTTCTGGAGGTGTTATTTTAATGTTTCTAGGCCAAAAACAGATGTATTTTTTCAATGGTTTGACAAAATTTCAGTTTATCCCGCTAACAGTATTGGTGATTTGAGAGTGTTAAAATCCTTCAGGGAACTAATACATTACCATCATCATTCATCGTTATAAGGCTCTATAAATAATCAATTATTTCTAAAAAGGATAATGCAATGTTGATTAAAAAGAAGAGGGAGAAATACAGGAATATTACTTTCAGTAGATAATTAGGACAAAAATGTGTCAGTATTCATGGTCAACAAGTTCCTTAAGCTGGAGAGAATGTCCTTCAATAGTCCTTCAAGTCAACATCAAACACACATTCGCCAATAATAATTAAACCACTGAACGTAATACTACAGATAAGACCACCAAAACGCCTATCATTTCTGTTTCCCTTTACAGTTTGACAATAAAAAGGATAAGCTGAACATGCTTTCGATGGCTATAAGGTGCACAAAGTAAATTATTTCTCATAATTTGCATCTTTTTTGTCTGTCTTCAAAATACTCAATAGCAAGACAATGCAACAGATTTTTTTCTTTTTAAACAGCGAGTGCTTGCTAAACATATGTACAATAGCCTTTCATCCGTGGAATGTCTATCCTTCTAAAAATAGGAATATTGGCTTAAAATGTAGCTGTATCCGTTAAAAAAAACAGCACTGTATCACTATTACTACAATGTGTCATTATTACACTACAATAACAGTAGCCTATACGTTTAACCAGATGTAGAACAGATGTTGAAGTTTTAACTCACAAATTTTTGGATCCCTAACCTTTTATTCCCTGAATCTTTGTAACTTGAATCTGTTTTGTCACCATGTACTTAAATTAGGACAGCAATCAGGACACTAGCCTTTACAGAATTTCATAATCTCATCCTAACTCATAATAAGAAAAAAGTATTACAGAAGCAACCTAACTTCCACTTCAAGCTTCCATCCCTACTGTTAGTTATTCTATTGAAAACACAATGTTATTGCTGTTATGCAACTGTGATACGTTCAATAACAAATAACAAAAATTAGTTCTAGTATAATGGCATTACGTTTATTTCTATCACAAAACACTGGTTTCAACCGTGAGATCGATTTATATCCAATTCTCTCCCATTAGCTGTATGTGTCAAAGAAAAGCTCCCAAATATAATATTGCAGTAATGATTAAATATGGAGTTTTTTTTTTTTTTTTTTTTTTTTTTTAAGGAAACCAGAACAGCACACAGGCTGGCAAATCAGGCTACCTGAGATCGGGAAATGGAAACAGGTAACTGTAGCTGTAGCCAATTAATAATGACATTTTTGCTCGCATTATTTCGAATAGGTGTTTACATCTCAGCTGTGTGCATAGGGTCAGTGGCATGTAACAGACATGACAATTATTAACCTCAATCGAGTGCATTAGGATTTGGTAACTTGAGATATAACTTAATTGATTCCTCAGATTTGGTCTTTCCTGTTCGTTACCACTGTATCACATACCTCTGAGCTGACCATCAACTCAGGAACACTATGCACCATGGAAACCGTCGCCGTAGAGATGGGAGCCTGTTGCTTTCCATTCTTGTTCTGGAGCCTTTAAAAATATACGCAGACAAAGAGCTTTTAAATGATTTAGGCATTAGTCCTTTGGAACCTACGCAAATCATGCATAGTTTCCATATTTTGAAGTAACTACTATGGAGTATTTTCATCAGACAGTTACGCAATATACTGTTATTTTCAGAACATTAGATAAAGTTTAGTACTTATGATATAATTTTATTATTTAAACAGATAGACTTCATAACAGACAAAAACAGACAATGTTTACAGAAAACAGAAAAAAAATCATATGTCTGCATAAATCACTTAAAACATCACCTGATTTCCATTCAACAAACAAATAAGGCAAAATGATAATACTTTTACATTTATTTATTGAGAAAAATGATCAAATATTCTAACTCTGTGAGTGGCAAAAAATATCAATGGGGTGAACGTAGGGATGCAACGACACAGTGGTCCCACAGTGGTCTGGTATGTGTCACAGTTTCTGGACCACAATAACAGTATGATTTCGACAATGAATACTTTATTTTGAAAAACTGCAACATGACTGAGAAAAAGAAAGTTAAAGTGATTCCTAACTTTGTCAATCTGTATTGCTTTGCCTGCTCTATTTTAAATAAACACGGTATGCACTTGTATATGGTATATTAAGTGTAAAAATTAAGTGCATCCCAATCCAGTACACAGTAAACTGTTAGTGATTTAGCTTTCAGTACAGTGCTGATAGGCTTCTGAGATGTTCTGTAAATCTGAACGTATAATACAAGTGTAGTCTGCAGTGCAGTATGCAAGTTTTTAAAAAAAAAAAAATAACATCTGGCAGAATACTATAAAACCCTGGTTCACTTGTACATATTGAACATATTGGGGCTGTTCTGAATGGTTCAATAACATGTACTGTTGCATCCCTAGTGAAAATGAGGTGTGAGTGGGAGCTGTTTTGAAGAACAGGGATCTTTAAGTCTGAACTTCACAACAGACTTTTGTGGAAGTGCATCATGGCAGGAACAAAGGAGATTTCTGAGGATCTCAGAAAAAAAGATGTTGATGTTCGTTAGGCTGGAAAGGTTACTAAAAGAACTTGAAGTCAAGTAGTTTGTTAAAATTAGTACACTTTAATCTATCCTTAACCAGAGGAATAAAAAAAATGTGCCTTTACTCACTGTGTTAGGTCCTGGCCGCATTCAGCACATAGACCCTTCATGACAATGGGATGGCTGCATTCTTCTATTCTCACTATAACATCTCTGTAACAGACAAACAGCAGCACATGAAAAGATCAGATGAAATAAAATGTACACCAAGCCTGTGTCAATGTGCAAGGCACTACATCATTTGAATGCAGTATACATTAGGGTGCAACTTGTTTTAACTTTGTATGAACAGGCACACTGTGGACATTTAAGACCATCATAAATGATCCTTTAATGGCATGTCTGCAGTCACGCAATTCCGAAAACACACAAAATCTAGCTTTAGGGAAAGAATTGAAAGGGACGTTAAGATTATGAGAGAAACGTATAAACAGAAAATCACAAAATATTTTGGAAGTGTTGAGGACGAACACTTTTTCAACCAAACTACCAGACTTACATAGACATAGACAACTACCTTATCCTCCAGACATCCTTATACTCAAGAACAAATAACATGACGTTTTTGTTAGTAGTTGGGTATATAATCTCAGTACCAATTACAATTATTGTGCATCACAATTACTGTTTGGTTTTGGCCAGGGTGAGTGGCTTTTCTTTTATTGTCATGTGGATTAACCTAGAAACAAGCATTCAACAGGCTGACCTCTCTCAAAGGCCTGGCGAAATGACCCTTAAGCTATAGATGATCGCTAAACAAGACGGAGAAGTTGTTGCAGCTCATTGCAACCGCACTGCTGGGCAAGTTATATACACAGCCAAAAGAAAACACAACTGTAATCGACTGTAGCAATGAGGCATTCGACAAAAGCTCCTTTAGCAAACACAGACTACAAAACCTGAGAACACCTAGGGTGGAACGTTAAAACAAGGTATTGCCAAGACCTGCACACATAGTTGGCATTGACACGATTATGCCATTCTATTCCTCAGTTTGGTAAAAGCAGCAGAACTTTGAAATCTAAACACATTAGGGGGGTATTCATTTGCAACCGCACAAACCAGCAAGGCACTAAGAAGACTGAGCAAGCTAGATATTTTCACTGACTAATTTTTGGACAGGAAAGAAAAAAAAAAAGAACAAAATGAGACTGTGAGAATTTTTTTAATTCCACCTTTGTAATGATATTACACCAGAATATACTCTTCATTCAAGGTTTGAATCAGTCTTAAATCTGAGCACTAGAAAATGGATGCAGAAACCTTACGGAAAAATATAGTAATCATTTTTGCAGTTATCTTCCTGCTTTCTGTGACATCACTTCCTTCTTCCTGCATTGCTTGTTCTTTATTTTAGCAGCTAAAACGTGAAAACCTGCCGTTTTGAAGATTGAACTACTAAACTACTCTCATCTGTCAACATCACCAAATCACACACCCGAAAGCTATAAAGAGCCGTCTTGGATGGACTGCTTTGTCAGACAGCAGCAGCAAAGAACACTCTGCACCCTGACCATTTGATCAAAACTTAATAAAATACTTCATTTGACCCCTGGGGAGGCAGGGTGCCAGACATTACTGAGAACCTGAAGCTGTCAGCTAGCCATAGGTCTGACAGGATAGTGATTCATCTGCAGCAGTCAGAAGTTACTATTTTGAAAAATGTTAATGAGGAGTGTAAATTAGTCTAGACAACGTCCGATGCCGTAATATGTTCAGGCCCCATCCCAACGCGGTGTGGCACTGAGGCCAACAGCTGGCTTTGGGCACTGAACTGCTGGATGTCCAAGTGGTGCTCTCAAAACAATGTGCGTTTCATTGACAACTGGTCCATATTTAGTCTCTGGGCACGGGATGGTATTCACCCCTCGCAGGAGGGTGCAGACAGCAGACAGACTGGCTAAACTGATCGTCTGCCCTGAGAGCAGCAAGGGCCAACCTGTCCATCAGAAGCATGCATGCACGACCACTTTCAGGACACTTGGGGTGCACTGTGCATGTGGCAGGGCATCCGGCATCCCTTCCAGATGAGCTAAATCCCTTCTAGGCACAGTTTGAAGCACAAAATGACATTGCAACAAGGAAGACCACCCCGACCACTAACAACAATATCTCTCTGAGCACCGCAACCATTCCAATGTGTTTCAAAGCCATTACCATCTTCTCCATACCAAAGAAGTTGTCAGTGCCCTGCTTCAATGAATATGTGCTCAGGCCTCTGCTATTCACGCTGATGACCCAGCAATCCACAGTTCAAACCACATAATCAAGTTTGCTGATGACACAAACGTGGTGGGCTTGATCAGTGTGAATGACAAAGTGGCATCCAGAGAGGAGGTGCAACAGCTAAGGGACTGGTGCAGAGCCAACAACCTGTCTCTGAATGTGGACAAAACAAAAGAGATGGTTGTTGACTTAGGGAGGGCATGATGTGATCACACTGTGCTGAACATCAACAGCTCCTAAGTGTTAATTGTTCACAGCACCAAGTTCCTTAGTGTGCATATTGCCAAGAACCTCATGCGGACCCTCAACACCAGCCCCACAGCAAGAAGGCCCAGCAGCATCTCTACTTCCTGTGGAGACTGAATAGAGTGCACCTGGATCACCAATCCTCACCACATTCTACATAGAAACTATAGAGAGTATCCTGTGTAGCTGCATCACGGCACGGTACAAAAATTGTTCTATTTCAGATTGCAAAACCTTACAGAGGACAGACAGGACAGCCTAGATCACTGGGCATCTATACACACGTGTGTTTAAAAAAAAAAACAACAACAAAAGAAAACAAAACAAATACATACATACATGTATATATGTATATGTATGTATGTGTGTGTATATATATATATATATATATACATACACACACATACATATACATATATACATTATATATATATATATACATATACATATATACATTATATATATATACATATACATATATACATTATATATATATATATATATATACACATATATACA
>JBBPCZ010025916.1:0-14108 GCA_037974445.1 Brycinus macrolepidotus
TATCTGAATAAAGAATAACTTCTGCTTGAAAGATATCCCAAAACGTCTCCTGGTCTCTAAGAAAAATTCACAACACCACCAACATGTTGTTGTGCTGATATGGTTCAAGAATCCTTTTGTCCATAAGCTTATCAAGTATTCCATTAATTATCTCTCTGAAATAAAACACTGACTGATCTTATAGGGAAGGTTTTTATGTGTTTTTCATCATTTCCCATCCATATAAAACTTAACATATAAAATCTTATATTTCATTGTAAGATACATGACTAAAAAATGAAGTCCATTTATGAAATACATCTCATTTAGAATTAGACTGGATGATTGAGGGCTTATACATACATATATATACACGTATATAAGTAAAATACATTTTTGTGAGGGGTGCTCAAATTCTTACAGTAATTTTGGTGGCGTTGTTGAGTGCGTTGACCCATTCTACAAGGTCCTGCTGGTCATTAGCCTGCAGAAAGAACTTCCTCATTCCTGCATTAATGACTAGAGACAGAGAGAGAGGGAGAAAGACAGAGAAAGGTAATTACAGCATAAAGATCAATGTTTAGAGCACTTAGTCAACCATGTAGTAACAAATCAAATACACATCCTGTGTTTTTTTTAGCCTGCAAACCTTAGTGATAAACAATGACAAATCTGGCGTATCACAGTAACTAGCCACAGATAACTCAGATTCTTCTGGACTTTGAGTGAGAGTGTGACTTGTGCCTGTGAACATGTGTGCCTGTAAACTCAGTAGGCTGACTTGATGAAGTGAAAAATGCAGCAAACAGACAACACAATGGATAGCATTCTTTCTGTCTGACACTCTCACTCTGGTGCCTCTGTGTCCTGCCTTGTGCTGATGCCCCACATCACTATCATCAATAGGAGACAAGAAATAGTGTAAATTATTGGTAGAATAAGCTCGCTTGTACTAGTCTTGGTATTACACTGTTACATTTTCTGTGATATGCCATAACATTACAAAAATCATTGCAATACTACAAAACACTGGTGAATCAGCATGTACAAACAGTACTAAAAAATGATGACAAGAAAAACTGTTTAGGTTATACTTTGAAGCGGCATCCAATCTCAAGCGAGTTAATTATTTGCCCTGTGGAAGGCAGCAGTTCACTTGTGTCATATCGTGAGCACTTAGCCAAAGAAAGAGGACAACTATAGCTGAAAGCTCAAAAAGAACTAAGGTATGGGAGCATTTTCTTTCTTTCTACGGTAGTGATTTGCTCAGAATGACATAACATTACTCTTACGCAAAGCATGAAAGCTCTGTGACATTACGAACTAATCACTGAAATTCTTATTGGTTCTGTTCATTTGAAGTATTTAGCACCTACTTCAAAAAACAAATGAGCATTTGTCACAGTGTTACAGTGTCACAGTGCTACATACATTATTAAGCTCCATAAAATGGGACAATTAGAACAGCTCATTCGGTAAACATAGATTTGACAAGGAAAAATACAATCAGCTTGTTCTGGAAATCTATTCACACACAGGCCAGATGGGAAACCCTTTGAAGCCACCCGTGTTACGCGCATAGGGGATCGTCAAACAACTGTGAGGCCGGGGTAGTATTACTCCATGAAGCATTTTTAATAATATAATGAATACACTAAACATGTAAATATACTAACACACAGATTATTAGGGGTTAATGAAGGCTTTTGGAAGCTTGCAAACAAGTAAAACAACTTTCTATAGGTCTTTTTTTTTCCCTCCTCTATTCAGAGGTACACCACCATATTCAAATAAAACCACTCGAAAGTAATATTTCTTTACGCAAAGAAACTTTGTTTCTTAAAGGACCTAGAATTATTTCCATAATTGAAGCCAACTGCCGCTAGACACTAGAAGACTAGAGCTTGACGCTGTGCCTCCGGCAAAATCAAGCAAGCCTACACAGCACACTGTGATATCACACAGTTAGATCAATGAGTGGATCCACGCCAGACTGGATTTAGTGGTTCTGTACATTTGGAAATAGACTGTGAAATTTATTCTGGCCAAAACTGAGCACAAAAACTGAATGCTAGGACGCAAACATTAGGAAACACAGTTCAACCTTCCAGAATATCGGTATCACGTTAAAGATTAATAAAAGATACGTTGTGCAGCCCTAGAGTGCACACCCACGCAGTGAGTGAGTGAATGACTAAACTCTCATGGCTCCTCTTTCCCTGCCCTTAGCCTTGTCCTGGGTGATGAATCACAGCCTTCTTACTGTAACCCACCATTCTGAAACGCTCACTAAACACCAGCCCAAACACCCGGCTTCTACAACAGGTTTTAATAAGTAAGTTCTTCAAATGTAACTAAAATACATTGCTTAGTGTCCTAAAAATATCAAAGTTAAATTTTTATATACATATAGTAGAGTTCTATCAAACTTAAAGATAGAAATGAGCGCTGTGCCCCTAAGGCAATGTAGATAATTACAACATAATTACTCTTACTTAAGCACTTAAGTACAAAATTATCGTTTATGAGTCCTGATCATTTTTGGACACACAGCCTCTATAAATAGGCTTGAGTCATCATTCAGGTTCTGTTGTGTTAATCAGAAGGACATTACACTATGCTGTTCTTAGCTTTGTAGATCAGGGTTAAATTTAGAGTTTTTTAAATGACCTAAGGTGACCTACATGAAAACACAGCCAAAAAAGGATTGACTAGGTGGTGTATTCTAGAAGTACAAACTGTAAATGTTTAATGGACCAACTCTAAGTGCCATACTCAAAGTAACAAGAAGTCAATACACTTACCAAAGCAAAACTCAGCTTTTGGCCTTAACTTGGTGGCATCACTGACCTGGCAGGTAATGCAGAAAAAAGAAAAACGAGTTGCTAAAAAGTACCAAAACAAATACTAACTAAATTTAGCAAAGATTCTGATATTCATAGTTTCACTGCATTTCATTGGTGCAATTTTCTGACGGGTGTAACAATACATCTGGCCCAAGATTTGGGTTCACTGGGTTCATGGTTCAATATTCTCACGATATTCTGAACACAGTTCAAATGAAAACAAAAATATTGTATTGCAGTACCAGTGTTTCAATGTACTCAAAGTATTCTTGATTTTTTTTTTAATATGAAGATATATGCACATACTCTGCTGGGAACCTGGTTAATCATGGCATTATTCTGCAAATTTAATACATAAAATCAACAAATAAACAGTAATTGTGCATACAATTATGCAGAATAATGTCCACCGTAGAGAATGTGTACTTCTAATCATTCAGAAATTTTACAAAAAATGTAATCTGACCAAATTTAATAGATGTCTACCAAACTAAAAGCAATAGCAGAACTGTATCTACTAAACTGTCATCCAAAAGCAGAAAAGTGAAGTAAATCTTACTTTGGAGATGTAGGTGAGTTTGAGTGAGCCCACACATTCTGTTCCTTTTGGCAGATTCTGAAAGCAAAACATACATAAAAAATTCCAGAACCAACTTGCATGTGTGCAGTTTTTGGTACTTTCACAACATCATTAACCAACAAAATTCAGTGATCACAACTTCTAACATAGCACACGTGTTCATCATCCTCTCTGTTAACAAGAATCAGAGAGAGCCTTGGGATTGTTTAAGCATTTCCTGATTGGCAGATTTTACCTGTTCATGGACTCTCTGTGCCCAGACAGAAACATGACATGCTTCACAACAATAGCTGTGGCAGCAACAGATAACGGTGGTGGATTACAGAACACCTGACTTTTAAACTACTTGAGTTTGAAAGCAACCACCCTCTAATGGCCCAATTTATGTAAAAAAAATTGTTTTATTAAATGTTTTACAAGCCAAAGCATACCTTAGAAGGTGGAAAGTTGCCTGAGCACAGACAATCAGAAGAAGAAGAAAAAAAAGCAACTTTTGACAGAAAGGAACGAGGGCTCTCCCTCTGTACATTCTATATTTTCTCTATAAGAGTCTCTACATTACATAAGCCATTCCTTTTTAGCTTATCTGCAATGATGCAACCACTGCACACAAAGTCATCACCTGTGCTGACAGATTAGTCTGACATTTTATAAGCACTGGAACGTTCAGATACAAATGCTTAAACACTCCTTCATAAATCTGTTGCACCATTGGTGGAAAACAGGCCAACAGAACAAGACAGAAGTTTATTAAAATGGTCTCAAAAATGTCCATGCAAATGAAAACCAGATACTTGACATAGCACTAAGCTTCCGACATTGACTTTCAGGCTTTTCTTTACCTGTGGGTTGTCCATGTACCACACCAGGCTGCCCTGCTGAGTGTCCAGAAGAAAGTAGCGGCGCAGGAACTTGCCGCTGTTCTCCAGCTCCTCGATGTCGAGGAAGCCGCAGATGCGGTTCTGTCGGTCCACGTAAGGCATTGCTCCTCTTCACTGCTCATTCCCTCCCTTCTGTATTGCCGCACAGCTGCTGCAGGACGGAGAGAGGAGGTCAGAGCATGAGGAAGTGGAAGAGAGAGCTAGAGAGAGCGAGAGCAAACCTAATGAGTGGTGTGTTATAACAATAAGCATGCATGTCAATATCCAAGAAGTCCTCCTCCCCCTCCTTTGTTGCCCCTTTGGGCAGGGAGCCAGCAACCCTATCACTGCTGTTAGTCATACCCTCACATCAATCCACACAGGATCTGAATCATAGCATGTGCAGGCAAAGGGCAGCCCCTGCCGTTGCCAAGGTCTGTAGCCTGGATTCACGGAAACACATAATAGTGAGTCTCAACTGAAATTTGAAAGTTTGAAATTGAGTAATTCTGGCTTTTTGAGCCCCAAAACAGCTGCTTGCTAACTTGAGAAAGAATCTGCTAAAGAAGAAACACCACTACTTGTAGGACAGACAATAAACTGAAGGAAAACACTGCACAACTGTGTGCATGCCATGCCCTTCGAGGCTGTTTTATGCAGGAGGATTCATTTTAAACAGACTTAGCCTTTAACTAATTTAGAAAAAAGTTATTGGTTATTTTAATTAATTGGGTACATGTTTGGAAATTTTTATTAACTGTTTAGTATTCTCTCTCTAAAGGATTAAAGAGAATGCTTTGGTAAATTCCTGACACTTTTCAGTGCTAGAGGCATATTGTTCACTGCTTTAAGCAAAAGATTTCATTTTAAACCTGGAAAATGGCCAAATACAAGTCTCCTCTTTTCGGTATGTAGAGAAATCAATACAGAACTCTCAGCCCAGGACTGACAGGAGAACAAGTAGTGAACTGTAAGTCATTGCAAAAACAAAAATAAGAATCGCAAGAAATAAAGAACAGGAATAAGAAAATAAGTGATTACAACAATGCTAAATATCATTTCTTAGCAATAAATGGCATACTAGGCTATGAAAACCACCTTTGTCATATCTACGTAGCTTAAGGCTGCACAAGAACTCTCAAAATTAAGCTACAATTTCTTTGAAAAACTGAAGCAAGACATTAAGACAACGTTTACACCCAAGGAAACAGCAAAATACTGATTGATTTGTTTGCCTCTGGGCAATCAGCAAGAGGAAGCAAGCTGGAAAGTGGAAGACAGAAAACTGGCTAGCTAACTGGTTTCATGTGGGCTATAAATTATCCACAAACTGATACAGACGGGTTTCAAATACTGGCAAAACTAAGTCATCGATACTGAATAAAACCTATGTTCAGCAACAGAAGTTATTTCACTCATGATTGAGTATGAGCGCGCGCACACACACACGAGAAAAAACTGGGACCTGTAAAGACACATAGGGAATCAGAAAAATCCAAATTCAACCCAAAGGCTCTTATTTTTAAACGGATATTTTACATTTTACATGGTGACTGGGAGCGTTCTCTACTGACTCAGTATTAGGAGTGGGCGATATATGCTTGTTGTATGCTTGATGTAATCAACGACTACATCATGAACACTGAGTATAAACTGTATCATATTTTTAAGTCACCGGCATGAGTCTCGCTTTGACATTTAGCTTCTCTCACTCCCTCTAAAGCCTCTCTCCCTCTGAAAGACAATAAATTGTGTGCAAAAACAGTACACAACCTTTAGAAAGTTGACTCTTCATTCGATAAGCCAGCTAAACTGACAATGAACTGAAAATAGGTCTCTAAGCAAAGGTTTTAAGAGATTTACATCTTGAACTTTCTTCTCTGCCATCACTGCTATCTAGGTACACACAAATCCAGCCAAAAGCCTGCTTCATAAATTGGAAAGACGCAGAAGCCCTAGTCGATACCAACAAAAATAAAAATCTTGTGTAATGCACCCGCTTAGAGGTCAAGGCTACTCTTGAATGCTGATAAAGGACCAGGAGACCAGCTTTCATAGACATGCTTGTTCACACATTCAGAGTATTAGCAGATTTGCAAGATCAGCAAACTGCCCAAATGCTTCTTACATGACTGTGCAGCAATGAGGGCCACTGCTTGTGCACATTATCAACCACTGTAGAGTCAAACAGGACACTACAATGGTCGTTAGAATGACAAAGTGAAAAAGCATGTCAGAGAAAAAGGCGCTGGTATATATGTGAATACAAAAACACTTCACTTGTCAGTTTTAGCCACATCACAGGTCAGTTATGAGAGGAAATGGTGCTATAATTTAGTCAAAGTAAGGTTCCTTACACGGGACCTGCATACAGTGCTGCCTGCATGTGATACAACAATGAAGCACACTTCTACAGGCTGATAAAAAGATAAACAGAACAAAAATATATGATAAAAAAAGAGCTGACTGAAAGAGTCAAATAAAGTGCTAATGTCAATAGATGGAGAGAGTGAGCAGTCCCTCAGCCGCTTTCTCTGTCAAAGAGTGGATAAAGACAGCATTCTTCTCTCCACTCTGGCGGGTGAGACATTTATGGCAGGAGCGGAGGACATGGAGAAATAAACAGACAAAGCTTGTGACCAAAACAAGGCCTGCTGTGTCATCGGCCAGAGAGAGGAGAACAATGCACAACATGAGTCATCTAATCAGTGTGCACGAAACACACTTGTACTGAGTTCTAGAGCACAGAGTGGGCCTTGTGCTCTAGAACGTTCCAGGACTCGGGCCTCCTGCTCCGACCGAGGAGAGAATACCAGCTGACCCCAACGACAATGTAGAAGCTTCTCATGATTCATCAGCCGGCACTCGATATGTTAATGAACCTGGTCAAGAATGCTTCAGTTGTGGAGTTAACTAAGAAATTAGCTGAACCAGGTGTGTTAAAGCAAGTATTTTACCAAACTATGCTGGATACCAGACCTCCAGGACTGGAGCTGTGCTCCCGAGAGTTTTGATTTTTAACATATATTTTATTTTGTATGCCATATTGAGCCCAGAGGAAATTGCTTGAGTTGTCTGCATTTAACCCATTCACCTGAATGAGGTAGTGGGCTGCCGACAATGGCGCATGGGGAGCAGTGTGTGGGGATGGTACCTTGCTCTAGAGTACCACAGTGGTGCCACTGGCAGTCCTGTGAATCGAACCCACGGCCTTCCGATCACAACCACCTCCCTAATCACCAGGCCACCAGCTGCCCCCAATTTGGATGGGTGTTTATTTTTAAATTTATACAAAAATTCATGTTTGTATTTATAGTGCTGCACAGTTCTCACAATCAATGTTGTCAATTTTTCTCTGACCATGAAAAAAGGTGGACAGATAAGGGTCCACAAAATATTTATAATCTTGTTTAATTATATTTGTTCTGTGAAGAAAAACAGCAAAAATGGAAAAAAAGCAGAAAACGCATGGCCACCAAAACTAAATGTCTTTGAACGTGTGCCAGCTGTCATACCGCTACATCAGGCCAGACTGATAAGTTAAGATTAAAGTAAGGGGCACTCAGCAGTGCAGTGCTATCCACTCATGTCCCACCATTATGTTTATGCACTTGATTAATCAAGCATCCCTGAAAATAACAAAGGTTGACACCTGCAACACATCATTTATTAATATAATCAATATTACAATACTGGTCTTTGTGATACTGATACTGGATTACATACGGGACCAATACTGCGAGGTATATCATAATCCCAATATGTAGCAATATAAACACACTACTGGTATTTTGGCAGTACAGTGCAGGCTTAGTACTTAGCACTAACATTTTTGAATGTCGGCTTGGCTCTGAAAGTTCTGTAGATTCTGTAGACCCCTTGAATGCAAGGGTTATCACTCCTCTCAGAGATGCAATCTCAGTCCTCCTCTCCTTCCATCTCTCTCATCAGGGTTTTACCCTTACGAGAAGCCGAGAAAACACAGTGCAAGTCTAGTCTTGCAGCAACGTCAATTTGTTTCCAGACCAGCAAAGTGCTTTACACTTAACCCTCTATATTGACACGAAACTCCGTGAACATACCATCAAGCTGGGGTCATACTTACAGTGTTGATTCCATTTGAAAAATGTTTTATAACCGTTACAAGGAAAAACCACAGTTCAAATTCCTTCAGTACCTTCTTGACCTGAACAAAGACGAGGCCTATAACAGAAACCGCTCCGATACAAACTGTAGAAAGGTTACAGTGTTCAGTCACAAGCATATTTTTGTGCTGCATCGTAGAAGTAAGCACTCAAGTGATTCAAAAGGGAGAAAAAAAATTGTAAGACTTTTGCAAGACCCCCAAAAAACTTCAGCAGCCCTGAAAAACTGCTGGGCTAGCTAGCTGATCACATTAAGTACCTCAGATGCGTTTCGAATGGTAGCTAACTCAATGGCTTTTCCATGCATGGAAAACATATTAACCATGTAGTCTGACAGCTAGCCATGTCCTTGTACTTGCTATGTACTTACTTACTGAAACAGAACTGTTTCAGATTTTTGCTTGCTAATTCCATTCCAAGACGCTCCTTGGTGGAAACCTAGTACCCTCCTTTGCAAGACACGTTCACATCGATGGTTAGATTAAAAGTGATGGGGTGGGGCTTCGTAGAACGCAGGTGGGAAAAAGTGAAGTCCACAGAGAACTTCAGATGTTGTTGGTCCTATTTTGATCTCAAAATGGTGAATTTCACCAAACATCACGAAAATATCACGAGAGCACAATCATGAATCAAGCATCATGTCTCCAGTCAAATAGTGAGTTTACATTTTGTATGAACAGTGAGGGATCATTGGTGCCTATAATGGAAACATCAGTCATTAAGTCAAAATCTAACCAAACTACAGACTTATCAGATAATAGCTCCAAACTACAGTCTACAATTTGGGAGTATCTTATCTCCAATACAGCTGTCACAAAAGTGATTTGAGTCCTAATAGAGAATGCTCAGACTGCAAAACACGGCTGCATAATCACTGAAATTGTAAATTAATCATTGAGCTAATTCAAGGAAAACATACGTTTTAATCAATGAACTTCAATTAATCGAGTAATCATTTATAATCGGATTATCATGACAGTCCTAATCTTTGATTAACATGTTAAAAGACTAGAATACACATTTTATCACTAAATCCACCTGAATTCCATTCAAATTTGTATGTAGGTCAGAGAAAGTTTGGATTTTTCATACTGGGCCAGGGTCTAACAAAATGCCACAAAATGGTTAAATTCTGAGAGGGTCAAGCAAGGATCATCTGTCGAGAGGAGAGCCAGAATGACCCATTACAGATAATAACATGTATTAGAAGTGCATCAGAAGTGCAGCAAAATGGATTATACCTACAAGCCCAATGTGCCCTAAACATTCTGCCCTTCTGGAACAAAAATACTTCTATAATGGAATAAGGCTCAAACCAAAATTAGCAGTTATTCACTGACCCTGATTTGACCCTGATATGATCGTTGAAAAGCATGTGTGTATTTTATCTCTGGCAGATATATTAATGACATTAACTATTTATTATACCTTCCCAAGGTGTAACTCAAGTAAACAGTTTTTGTACTTTGTCCCCAATTCTTCTGTTTTCTGCCAAACGTAGAATATGATGGTACAGAAAATAACACACATCTTAGGAGAGTAATAATATCACCAATATCACCACAGTATAAGGAAAGTAGGTTCTGACACAAATCACTTCACTGGCAGGCTTTTCACTCTCCATATTTTTCTTCAACCCACCTTCAACGGCACAAGCTGTCCAAAATAGTGACCAAGGAAAGCACTGACCTATGAAGGATCTGAAATACACTACCAGTTAAATGTTCAGAAGACACGCCTGATTGAAACGATTAGTCCCTCACTTTTGCTGTATTTTTTTCTGGCCTATTGCTGAGATGCAAAATTGATCTAACAACAAACCAACAACAACACAGACCTACATACAAAGAAACACATTGTCTGTTGTGAGGTTTTTTCTTTAGTGAGATTTTTATCGTCCTCTTTCTCCGTAGTGTACAGGGAGTTGAAGAGCAAGTCTAGAGCAAGCAAGCGAGTTTTGCAGTTGTCGATTGTGTGTGTGTGTGTGTGTGTGTGCGCGCGTGAGTGTGTGTGCGCGTGCGTGAGTGTGTGTGTGTGAGTGTGTGCGTGTTTAGGGGGGCAATATTATATGTAAAGTGGATATATGCACTAGAACTACAAGGGACATTAGAACTAGATGCACTAGAACTACGAGGGACACTTTTTAAACTCTATTTATTAAGAATTTCAAAAAGGGTGACAACTCTTATCCTAAACTGCAAGGGCAGACGGCTTGCCAGACAGAACTAGTCACATGACACTCTCAGACACGCCCAATTACTACTCTTCCAGCCTTCACCGCTCCAACGAAGATATAAAAGTGCGGAAATTCTTTGAACGTCCTTATATATATTAAATAACAAACAAAAGCATCTGAATATGTGTCACCCTCAATGTGTCAAACATTAGTTGCCTGTAATTATTTGGTATTTCACGTATTATCACAGCCTAACGTGTGCTTGCTGATGTAGGCTCAGCTTCACATGAGGCAAGTCTAGTGCCAATTTAAATGAGTTAGCACTAATGCTAAGTGGGTAAGTCCAAACCTAGTTGAATGGCAAATATATGTTTGGTGTCCAGAGTTTACTTTTTCATTTTCTGGACTGGATCTACTGTTGCTAAAAGGAAAATGACATACCCTTTACATTACTCTACTGATCCTTCTTTCAGGAACAATAATAATTTGTTTTAATCATACAGTTTTCATCTCAAGTTTTTTAGCACATCTTGTGGGCTACAGCACATTTCCAGCATACGAAGCACATCATGATAAAAGTCCATGCATCTAAACACAGGATCAACAGTGTTAATTCTAACAAACGTACTTCGGCAAGAAGCAGGATCAAAATCCCCCAGCCGTCCAACTCAATCAGAACATGAAGTAGTGATGGATATATGTTTGTATATATGCACATAGTGAAGATATAAATGCGTATATATATATATATATATATATATATATATATATACACACACACACACACACATAAAATAACATTTATATTGGTTGCGCTTCATTTACGGTGATGTCCTACACACAGCCAACACCACACTATGAAGTATTGATGGATACCAATTCTGCACTTGTTTACATGTTTACGCTGCTATAGATACGGATGTGGCCATATGCCCCCATTTCAGATAGCCTCATGTGGAGGTTAGGAGGGTGTTCCCTCCAGAATCCAAATGAAAAATGTAAAAATACCAAAATAGTAAATGGTAAAATTAATATTTTCCAAAACGTTGATTAGGTTAATATTCGCATGTCTTCCATGCCATATGGGAACATCTGTCAGGCAGAATGAGTGGTGTACATTAAACTGCAGACAACGATTATATAAACACAGCCTGCCTCCTGACTGGGCCAGTGTAGTTCAGCTCTGCTCAGCATTTTCCCATAGGTGCCATCACGCACCGCCTGGCCATTTATTATGCACTATTTATTTATTATCCACTAGAAAATGAATGGGAGCTGCTGTGCCAGACTAATGTAAATGCACTGTGGCTGTCTGAGCTATTAGGAGACACAATTAACGTTTGCCTTAAGCATGTATATCTTCTTAAACTTGAACTTTTTTACAAGCCGTACACATCCCCAAAATCCTCATAAACGGTAGCAAGAATTGAGAATTCAGCTGCTTTAAAAAACATGCACGCTTACTCCCCTAACTGTTGTACAGCACTGAAGAAGTAAAGCACAATCAGCACCTGCAAGACACTGACAGACCAAACAGATAAAGAAACAGTGCTAAATACTAACAAATTTCAAGGTTCATACTTGGGAATTATGATCTATTCCAAAACAACATATCGAAATCAGTTCCATATAATACCCTATATTTTAGCAACGTAGGTTTTCGGTGATTTTCGTTATGACTCCATCCCCCTAACAAATCCAAAGGATGCCATCCCTCCAATTTCGCAGGGAAAGTAAAAACAAATACCAGAGGAGACATTTAATATGAACGCATTCCTTCCATAATGTGATGTATTTATGAGTAAAATGCAGTATCAGATAGCCGCTGGTGCACGGTGATATACACAAAAAAACCAGATGTTTTCTAATACGAAAAAATCACTGTACTTCAATCAAAGATTATGGGAAAGCAAGAATTTTGCCTTTCAGTACGAAGAGTCATGCTAAACATAACCAGGGACATGAACTAACAAGGTCAAAAAAAGGAATTTGACCTGAAGGTTGACTTGAAGACAACCAAAACAATCAGGTAAGATGCCAAAAGCACACTAAATGACACTCATTGACACAGAACTGATTACAGACCGATGTGTTGGTGTTGGCTGTGTGTAGGACATCACCGCAAATGAAGCGCAACCAATATAAACGTTAATATGTATATATGTATATATACACACACATACATATACATACGTACACACACACATACATAAACATATTATATATATATATATATATATAACACACACTCTTCTGTATTTATATTTTGTATTATTTGTATGCTGTACATTTTTTATTCTGCTGGCTCTTACTTTCTCCTTTTGTTCTGTCCACTTTGCTGCTATAACACTGCAAATTTCTCACTTGTGGGACTAATAAGGGGTTATCTTACCTCTTCTTTTCTTCTCTTCTCTTATGTTAAATATGAAGGGGATTAACAGAACACTGCATACAGGACAATATCATAGCAAGCCAAAATGTCCAAAATAGCGAAAAATAAGGGGCATATTAACGTCAGTAGGGTTGAGAACCACACAGCCTTTTCATTTTTTAACTTTACACCTGACAGCAGTTCTTCTACAGTCTTTTGGAAGCTTTGAAAATCAGAAATCAAAAGGCCTCCTCCTGCTTGGCCAGGAGTTTCCCCAGATGCTCCTCTGAAGCTAGCAGAAGTGAAGGTTGGGGGACTAGCTAGCTAGTAGTTAGCCACGCCGGTGTAAAGTATTTTTTTTAAAACTGACAAAATATAAGAGATGTATGACCACCGTTTGTTTCGTAGAGACTCAAGGGACCCAAAAGCAAGTGCTCACAGCTTAAAAAAAAAGATTGATCGACCTGGAAAACGTCATTGTTTTTGTTGTTAGCCTGAGAGCTAAAGTGGAAATCTCACCGTCTTTCTGTCTTCAGTCCTGAACTGACAGACTCTGACGGCTCCAGATAAACTCTAGAGCAGATATTAATGAATAAAAAGCTGACAGTTTACATCTAAATTGTAAAAAAATAAATAAAAATAAACTCACTCGAGTCCTGAAAGTTGATTCAGCCCATCTCCAGCTCCTCCGCAGGGCACGGAAGGGTCGTGACGTCACGACTCGTTTTTAAACCATCCTGCAGAAAATTTCTGAGAGTGACGTCATAAAACAGCACTGTGAGGTTCAGAGGGTAAAATCATTAACACGCTTTATTCCTTCACTGCCCACCAGTATCAGATCTGCACCAACTGCGGTCACCTTTTTAAAAAGCTGCTAAAACTGCACTACTGTCCTCTGCCTTCTTTTAAATCAGAATCAGAATCGGAAATGTTTATTGATCCTGGAGGAAATTGCTTATGTTGTGACTGCACAGACACACAAAGACACCAAGATATTTTGGACAACGCCATGTTTCCAACTTTGTGGACACAGTTTGAGGAAGAACCTCTTCTATTCCAGCATGACTGTGTCCAAGTGCACAAAGCAAGCTCCATAAAGACATGGTTGGATGAGTTCAGTGTGGAAGAACTTGACTGGGCCGCACAGAGCC
>JBBPCZ010025927.1:0-14108 GCA_037974445.1 Brycinus macrolepidotus
GTAGGGCAGTTCTGTATTGACTAGACACACCTGCCCACACTGTAACACCACCACCACCAAAGGCTCGTCTGGTGACAGCAGTGGCTGATGCATAGCGCTCTCCTTGACGTCTCCAACATCGTTGGCGGCCATCATTACTGCCCAACGTGAATCGACTTTCATCAGAGAACAGCACTGAGCCCCACTGGTCCCTCGTCCAGCGTAAATGCAACACGATGACACCTGTGTCTGGTGGTGTGGTCGGATACCCTTGCAGGTCGTCTAGCACACAGACCACGCTGATGTAAACGGTTTCGAATGGTCTGACGTGACACTTGGGTGCCTCTCACCTACCTTAAATGTGCCTGGAGTTGAGTGGCATTCATCATCCGGTTCTGCAAAGCACTGTTCACAATGAGGCGGTCATCAGTGTGGGATGTGGCCAAAGGACGTCCATTTCTATGCCTTTTTGTGACTCTTCCAGTCTCTCTGGATCTCTGCTGCAACCTGCTGATGACACTCCGTGACACTCCGAGCTCAGCGGCCACTTCCGTCTGAGAACATCCTGCCTGAAGCCTCGCAATGGTGAGGTTCTGTTGATCAACTGTTAGGTGTCGTCTTGGTCTCATGATGTCAAAGTGTGAACAGCATGATGAGGAAGACTGTTAAAATACTAATCCTGATAGAACCAGGAAATTTATTGTTCGATTCCTGGATCAAACACCTGTTAAGCCGTTAAGCAAGTTGTGTAGAAAGTACTGAAACACTGAACAGTTGGACATGTGCATTCAAACGTTTAGGGAAGGTCACATTAAGTTCACCCCTAAAGGTTATAGTGCATTTTAGGTTCATCCTGACATTTCACCCGAAAGCCGAATATCCCTAACTTTTTGTGAGTAGTGTATATAATCTGTCTTAATCCGGTCCTTGGAAAGTGAAAATGTTTCTTGAATTAATTCCATGAGTTAATTGCTTGAGTTAATTCCATTCATTACTTCAATTACATTTTGAAGTATCCAGAAAATTTATTTTCACCAGAAACTGCCATTCTACCACAAGGGTTATAACTATGGGAGAGCAATATAATTTTAATATTTTATAATTTATCGTTATCAGGACTAACCAGGTCACATTTCATCACAATATGCTTTTCTGAGTATTCTGTGATTGCCATTATCCTTCAAGAACTAAACACATATTTCATAACAAAGAGAGCATAACTAGTCCTGAATAATTGGATTATTTCAGCTTAGTGTGTGAAAATCATTACATTGTGAATTATTGTTTGTGCATATCATGCATTGTGAAAATTCCTTTTTGTATCATGTTATATTTTTGCCACACCCCATACTGACATTTTATGGTACTGATACTTCATTCAGAAAGTATCAAACAAGCATGAATGCAGAACAGAAGACATGGAAACGTCTTAAGATTCCTATCCACAACGTCCACAGATACACACGTACATGAGTAAATTAACTGATTATAAAATTTCCAACTTCTAAGACCTCTTACCATAAGTAAATACCCAAACAGTCAACATGGGAGGAAGCAAGGAAGTTCCCCGTTGGAGAGAAACTGACGCTGACGGCCGCTGAGTCTACCAGGAAACAGTCGACTAAACTGTGCCGGTGAGACAGAGAACGAGAGTGAGAATGAGAGCGAGAGCAAGAAAGAGAGAGAAGCAAACGGGAAAAGGTGATTACCACAAGGCTAGAGAGGGGATTTAGTAGCCATAGTACACTCCACAGATAAAGATAAAACAACACATTAAGTGTCACAGAGAGCCTAAACAAGATAAAGCTTTATCTCCTGAAACAGTTTCACATGTTGCTTTTTGTCAAAAGCGACTTGGGATGACTCAACAAAAGGTCATCGCACAAAATCTGTTAATTAATTCAGAAAGTGAAACAAGTCCTGAGTGAGCCCGGTCTTCCCCTCTGTCAGAGACTGGTGGAGTGTTCTGCTAGAGTGTTATAGGCTAACCACAGGTCATCGCCTCGCTCAAGAAAACGACCAAAGCACGAGACAGCATCCACAAAGGTGTTACCTGCCCGAGGGTAAGTCCCACGTTCTGATGGTGCAGTCCATGGAGGCTACTATCAACCACCGTCCATCCGGGCTGAAAGTCTGTACAAAACAACAACGAGAACATATTACCAATTACCATTCTCTTACCTAACTCGTCACATTTGTGTTTGGCATATTAAAATGTATCAGTATATTGAATTTGAGTGTTCTGTGTGCTACCTTGATTTTTTTTTTTTTTTTTTTTTTTTTAATCATTTAATAAAGGACGACCAAAGTTGCCTTTATTGTTTGATGCACTGTGGAGGTTTTTGAACAAGAACATTCACATATTCAGAATGAAATACAGATTTAATGCTTAATTTGTTGAAAGTAAAGTGGCCCCTTATAGTCACACGTGAACACATCACAGCACACAGTGTGAACAGTGTGAAATTCTCTCTCTGTATTTAACCCATTTAACCCATTTAACCCATTCACCAAGTAAAGCAGCGTGCATCCAAGAACACAGCGCCCGGGGAGCTGTGTGTGGGGACGGTACCTCAGTGGTGCCACTAGCGGTCATGGGATGCAAACCCACAACCTTCTGAACACAGTAGCAACTCCATAACCACCAGGACATCAGCTGCCCCAATCAACCCTAACCAAACGTGACTGAATTGTGCAGTAGTTTGTGATGAAAACAAAACAGAAATCTGGAGAATATAAGCTGGAAATCTCTCTTTACACTCTTTACATATCAAAATAAGTATGACATTGCTTCACTCAGATGAATGGGTTATATGTAGAGGACTCAAGTAATTTCATACGGGATCAATATAGTATAAAAAAAATCTTAAGAAGGAGGAAAATCTCACCATGTCATTGACCTGTCCACGCTGGCCACAGAAACGACGTACAATCCTCTTCGTCTCCAAGTCCAAGATGCTGATCGTGAAGTCATCCAGAGCAACGGCCAGCATCCCACTGTTGAGCAGTCAGGAAAGTAAAACATTTAGTTCATTTAGTTGTAATACACACTTTTTTTTTTTAAATATAGCATAGTATTACATTGTATGATTCGCTTTTTTATGTAAATTTAAGATTATACAAGTGAAATGATAAAATGATGACTGTTTCCATGTGGCTACATAATGTACTAACGAGTCTACAGCTGGTAGGAAGGCCTGTGTTCAAACAATTCAGCAACAGATATTGTAATTAACACTAAGCCTATTCTGTCACATCTCCACGTTGTTTTTTTGCATTGCAAAATCATATTTTGATTATTATACCTTTACTTTTTGATTAAGGCATGTGTAGTTAGAAATTAAATAAAAACCTGCAGGTGTAGCTTGACAAGTTATCTCTTTAGGTACCTTATTATCAATAATTATCAATAACTTCACACATGGACCAACAGGTTATATGTGTCTAGAAAAGTGAACAGGAGGTGTAAAAACACAGCAGCACTGCTGTGTACAATACAGGGTATTGACCACTAACAAAGAGGGAAAATAGGACTAACAAATGATCAGGAGAAACAGATGGACCACTGCATGTAATTACTAACAAAAATCCACAGAACAGTGGGCTGAGCTGATAAAATGGACACTGATTGTTAATAAAAGGCAGGTTGACCTATTGGCTCATCAGGAAGAACTTCAGAATAAATGTTGACAAACCTGTAGTTTATATGGAAATACTTCAGAACAAATGTTAAATCTTTAGTGTGAGCTGTTGTCTGTATAAATGTTACCGTTCTGTAGGTCAACCGCTTTTTAAAATATTTATTTCTTAGCAATATAAAATTCGGATATTCAGATATTAATACTTTGAAATCGCACATATGCCAATAGCAAAAGAGTTAAAAAAAAAAAAAAAAAAAGCCAATCCCTAATACATACACTAACAGCAATGTAATGTACTATCTAATGAAGTATTTTTTTAATGATGAACCTCATTTTTAACCAGTTTACAGCACCTACTGAATGCTAACCCTAACCCAAAATCTTAATCTAAATGTAAAGGCTGGCACTGCCATTCTCTGTAATGGACAGTCGTCATTTGACAGCTCTAACCTGTCTCTGTGCAAGAGTGTGGAAGCAGGTGATGCAGGCAGGCTGTGTGCGTGTAAAAGTTCTTTGGACTTGAATTTCCAGATCTTCAGGAGCCCATCAGCTCCAGCACTGACCATGAGCTCGTTGAGCGCATCGACAGAAACGCCTCTCACTGGCCCGGAGTGTGCTACAAAATACAAAACAACGAGCTATGGTTTGTTTAAAAGTAACTACAAATATTAGAGAAACTAACAGTGGTTATAAGCTCTGAAAAGAACATTCAGGTTAGATATGATTTTCAACTGTGTAGTCAATATTCTGCTCCTTCTTCAATATTCTATTAAAAATGTCTTGACTATAGAGACATATAAGAGACTTCATTACTAGTACACATATGGACTGATTTAGGTCTGAAAAATTTAATTGCAAAACAAAATGCAAAGTAACTCGTCACTGTGCAAAAAGGTGATCTTATAGAGCAGCACAACTACTGTTTGGAAACAATACAAAAAGTTAGGATGCACCAAGGTGCCTTGTTTTGATCACAGATGACAAAATCAAAGTATCTGCAATTCATAGTTTTGAATCCATAGTTTCATCAAATACTATAATAAAATGGTTAAAACTTCTGATGCAGCATAGGACTCCTCACCTTTGTCTTTTCCATACTGTCCTCTATGGAGGCCTGACTGCATATTGTACACGTCTATGTGTCCTGAAGACAGCGCAATCACTGCAAAGTTTCCACAAGAACTGATGTCCACAGCCTGCAGAGGCAGGAAGAATTGGTAACTCGTGGTACAGTTTGGATAATGGAAACAAGAAACATTGAGAGATGCACTTTACATGCAGGAATAGCACAACACTGACTGTGGCATGGACACTGAGGGTGCGGCTCTTGTTGAAGCGCTCTGGTTCCAGCCTGTGAGCTCCCATAGAGGCTTTCTGATAGTTCCAGGTGGTGGCGACAAGAAAACCTTGGTGGCAGGCCACAATGCCATCCCAGTCACTCTGACGGGCGCTTTCTACGTAGATCCATACACATAAAATGTAATGACACATACAAACGCAGAGACAAAATCTTGCTAAATTTAATTTTTCTTTTTGGTCAAGATTCACTACATGGCCAAGAGTATCTGGTCACCTAACCATTGCCCCTATATGAGCTTGTTGGACATTCCTTGTCAAAACAATGGCCACGAATAATGCAGCTGGGCCTCGTTTGTGACTATTACAGCCTGCACTCGTGTGGGGCAGGTTTTCCATAAGATTTTGAATCTAGAATATCTGCCCATTCAGTTAAAAGAGTAGTGAGGTCAGGTACTGATGCTGGATGAGAAGGCCTGGCTCGCAACTGACATTCCAATTCATCTGAGGTCAGGGCTCTGTGCACAAGAATTCCACCACACCAAATTCAAATAGTCACTTCATGGACCTCGTTTTGTGCACATAAGCAGACATGCTGGAAGAAGAAAGGGGAAAAACTGCTGCCACAAAGACGGAAGCATAAAATTGTCTTCATATGCTATAGCATTAACACTATCCATCACTGAAACTAAGGGGCCTGGCCAATCCCTGAAAAACAGTCCTGGACTTGGGAGCTCGTTCATGCAAAGCATAGAATCGTTCTCCTGGCATCCTCCAAACTCAGATTCGTCCTTCGCCCATCACTCCAGAGAACACAAAGTCCAGTGCCAGTGTGCTTTAAAGCACGTTTGCCCATTGTGTACAGTGATATTGGGCTTGTGTGCAGCTGCACCTCCATGGAAATTTATTCCGTGAAGCTCCCGATGCACAGTTCTGGTGCTGATGTTGCTACCAGAGGCAGTGTTGCAGTGAGTGACGGAACAGATAGGACGTTTTCATTTCATGATAACATACATGTGTAGCATTCAGGGCATACTAAAGGTCTGCATGGGAATGAAATTGAAGCCTGAACCATATCTGTGTCTCTGACTCCTGACCCAGCCTGACTGGTACTGCTAAATCTGAAACACTATTCCAACATGAACACAGAAAGGGAGAACATAGAAAGTGCGTGCGACTGAGAAAAAGAGAGAAAAGAGAAAGATAACATGAGTGCGCATCTTCTAAACCTACACTTTTTTTAACTTTCCTAAATTAAAATCTGAGCCCCACCCAAGCTTGAAAATGTATGTGAAAAATTGTCCTGAACCCCAACCATTACCTGATATTTTCTGGAGCAGACCTGCAACCCCCTAAAAGGTGGCATCTGATGACAGTGCCATGTTTAAAATCACTTAGCTCTGCCATACAACCTATTTTAGTGCCAGTGCCAATGTAGGGCTTTATTTTAAACACCTATCAGCAAAAGGTGTGCCTGAAACACCTAAACTCAAAAATTTGTAGGGGTGTCTACTTAAATTTGGTCATATGGTGTACTACCTTCAAGCCTAAAAGCAGAGAAATGAACTTTTTAAATGGTGGATAGAAATGGTAATACAACACACATACAATCAATGTATCAGAAAATGTATGTAACAAAACCATACCTGATGCAAAAGTGGTAATGGGTGGCAGTTTCGCTGTGTCGTACATCACACCCTTCTTTTTGGCTTTGGCCTTGTTTAGAGAACCTGTATTGACGTCACTGGTTAAATTATTCTGAGCAGTTACTAATAATTATTACAAATTGGAGCAAAGCTAGAAAAGCATGAAACGCTTACCATGTCCCAAACTCTTACTGAACCTTTCATGAACCGTAGAAAAGGACTGCAGGGTACCGTCTTGCCCTGATAAGAAAACACATACAAACTTCACTTTACTTTAAATATAATACATTCCGTTTTAGTGTGTGTGCTTTAACAGTGCATACAATAAGTAAAAGGCATATGAAGAGCAGAGACATACCAGCACTTAGAATGTTCTGGCCACTTTGGTCTTGGTGCTTGATCTTGGTGGGGGGTGCGCTGTGTCCCATGCGATGTCTCAGTAGACGTCCTTCCCCTCCTGCTACATCAAAAATCCACACCTACACCACACGGCACAACCACCAAACAATCAAAAACACTTCAGAAAAAGGAATTCACAGAAAATAAATAACAGCATTCTTGTAGGAACAAGTTAGCACATTTCATTTTTCTATTAATTTCTATTCTGGGTTTAAATAACTACCATGAGCAGGACTATGTGCATTATTTTTGCAATGACGTGCAACAGTCTACCATGTGCAATATTGTGCAGTGTTCTCATCGGGTGTAAAACATTATCATTATGTGCAATATCTGATGTGCAGTTGTCTTATCATGTCTAATATCATTTGACATTTTCTAAATGGGTGCTGAATCACTTCATCTTATGTGCAGTAGTCTTCATGTGCAATATCACTACTTATGTCAATATTACTTTCTATTACTTAATATTACTACTGATCTCTACTAAGTGCAGTAACATACTCCAAACTGCCATCTGTGTCGGTAGATCTCACTCAACTGTGTTACTTATCTATAGTATTTATACCCAGCGTTTCTGTATACAGAATAGTGTATTTTCATATTGAGTTTTTTTTTTTTCTACAAATTTTTTAGATTTTATTTAGACTTAAATTGCTCTTGTCTCCATGTGTCTTTACATAAGCAATTTCCTCCGGGATCAATAAAGTTTTCTGATTCTAATGTGGAATGCAAGCAATTGCCACCATAGTCTACCATAACTACCACAGTCTAAAATAAAAATGAAGGTCAAGAACAGATACATTCCAAGGTCAATTTAATTGTGTATTTTATGTAAAGAAAAAGTGATAAGCACAAACCCGAATGGCATTGTCAGCTCCGTTGGTGATCAGGAGAGGTTCGCTGGGCAGGAAAGTAAGACCAGCGATGGCTGTGCTGTGTGCGTCTCTCATTTGACCCACGAGCTTCTTCTCCTCTAAATCCCATAACCCGATGTTACCAATGGGGCTGCCAGCAGCCATTACTGGATGACCATCTACATAGCAGAGTGAACAAAACCAAAATATATGATTATTAGTGTTCTATAGGGAGCATAAATATGATACATGTGAACTTTACTAAGACATATTATTAGTGTATTTAGTAAACAGTGTATTTACCCTGTTATTTTCTCCTCTGAAAACATCTTTGTGTATGTATGTATGTTAATAACCACTGCTCTTATTCAGCATTTCGGAAGGAGGTGGGTCGACACTGTATGGTGTCTGCAGCTGAGGACAGTTATGCAAAGTTATGCAAAGTTACGTAAATTAGCTATACATTTTATGCAGGCAACTTCAGGCTATTTTTAACTAAAAGCCAGTCGGCCTCGGTGTATATTCATATTTTGGCTATAGCTAAATATTTAACAATTTAAACACAAAAGTATTTGATGCTTGTGCCAGCTTGCGGGCGTTGCTAATGAAGTTTTGAGGCTGGGATACAAATGTATTGACAGTCAATGTTCAAAAAGTGTATATACCAATAAATAGCATAAATATCTATATTTCATGTTTACTTTTTACACTGTGTTTGCTATTTTCATCATGGAGTTTGCACTTTTTTTTTTTTTTGCACTTTCTTAAAGGCGGGCCTATCAATATATCATCTTGTATATGCGTGAAAGTACATGCACTCTTGCAGAAAAATATGCTTTGAAGAGAATTTATTTTTCCTATAAATTGTGGGATTTTATGCCAACCAGTCCTGTTTCAGGGAACTCAAGATCTGCTTGCGAGAGGCTTACAGGAAAACGGAGCACAAGCTGAAAGAGAGTAACATGAGGGTGATAGTGATAGTGATAGTGATCATTCCGTCATACGTGAACACACCACAGCACACAGTGTGAACAGCACGAAATTCTTCTTCTGCATTTAAACCATTCACCAAGTGATAGCAGCGGGCAGCCAGGAACACGGCGACCGGGGAGCAGTGTGTGGGGATGGTACCTTGCTCAACCACTTTGTTACCTAACCACTAGGCTACCAGCTGCACCCCACTAGGCTACCAGCTGTCCAGGGAGGTCTGGAGCAGTATAAATACCATCACAGGCTATAAGCAGAGGTATGACAGTACAACAGAGGCTAATGTGTAGATAGTAAAGTGTAACGTGGTACTTTATAGTCAATGTAAAATTCTTTTTCTGTATTTAACCCATTCACCAAGTGAAGCAGTGGGCAGCCAACAGCGCAGGGTGCAGTGTGTGGAGAGCAGTATGTGGGGACAGTGGTGCCACTGGCAGTCCTGGGATTCGAACCCACAACCTTCCGATCGCAGTGGCAACTCCCTAACCACCAGGCCCGCGACAACCCAAGGCACCGCCAGTAAAAGCTACTGTCTGTCCAGCCATCGCCCCTACACCTCCCTCCACAGCTTTTCTAGCACCCCTACCCCAGGCTGCCAGAAGACCACAACGCTATCCTCTGCTTCCTCTAACCTGGAAAGTGGCACCGCTGGAATCATAATTTCCAGTTTCTCCAATGCCTTCAACACCGTACAGCCCCTTTCACTGAGAGATAAGCTGGTCAGGATCCAAGTGACCCGTTACCTTATGACCTGGATCACAGATTACTGGCAGACCGCAGTTAATCAGATTAAAGAACCTGACAGCAGCACCACAAGAGTCTGTATTTTCCACCGTCCTCTTCACCCTACACACAACAGACTTGAAGTACAACCCAGAAATATGCCACATGCAGAAGCTCTGAGAGGACACTGACATTGTGGGGTGTATTAGAGGTGGACAGGAGAGGGAATAGAGGGGCCTGGTGTAAGACTTTGTTGCATGGTGCCAGTCAAACCAACTGCTGCTGAATACACCCAAAACCAAAGAGATGGCGGTGGACTATTGTAGGTCTGGGCCACTCTCACAACCAGTCTCCATCAAAGGTGTTGATCTAGAGATGGTCAGGGCCTATAAGTATCTTGGTCGATCAGAGGGAAAGACACAGCGCAGCTGCTATCTGTCATGGACAATGACTGTCTCCACTGCACACTAAAGTGTAAAAGGTCCATTTGTCATACGTGAACACACCACAGCACACTATGTGAAGTGTGAAACTCTTTCTCTGCATTTAACCCATTTAACCCATTTAACCCATTCACCAAAGTGAAGCAGTGGGCAGCCAGGAACACAGCGCCCGGGGAGCAGTGGGTGGGGACGGTACTTCGCTCAAGGGTACCTCCTGGGATTCGAACCCACGACCTTCCAATCACAGGGGCAACTCCCTAACCACCAGTCACCTCATAAAGAGTCCTAAAAAATTAGGACTCTGCTAGACAAATACAAAAAAAAGCAAATTTTCCATAACAAAGTGGAAGAGTTCAGTGGCAAGTTGCTCAACGGACAAACTACAGAGATCCTCACAGCCATCAGGCTCTACAACTTCACTGGGGTTTGGGGGGGTTGAGTACTAGGCTCGGTGCTCTCCCCCAAAACCCCCCCACTTTGTGGGTAGCCACAAAGAACTTTTTGTGGCAATAGCTTGACAAACATTTCGCCAAAAATTATGAAATTATGAAAAATGACTAAACTGGCCTCTAGGAGGCGCATGGCTCTGGCTTGTTATGACTCATTTGTAGAGCGGCACCACCTAGTAAATAACGTCGATACATAAATCCAGCGTATTGGATTCACCTGCCAGTACATTGTGATGTAAAGGTTCAACATGCTGCCTCACTACAACATTCTCTGAAATCATGCGAAATTTCGTGAGATGTAGTGCACGAGGGTGCTGCAACTTAAACATTTCAATAATAAATATACGCTCAACAAAATAGCCACCAAATAGCCAATCAAAATTCAGCAGCCACTACATGCCTGTGTAAATGACCAATATTAAGGAAATTTTGCATGCTCATTCATAACAGCATATACATGGTAATTACTCAATAAAAAAAAATCAGCTACTAGATGTTACAAGTTGTCTCTGTTCCTCTGACACAGTTTGATCTATCTACGACACTGGTTTAGTCTTTAAATCTTACATAACACTGAAAAAAATACTCTCTGCTAAGAATAAATGGTACCAGATACAATCTTCTCAGTCTATACCACCACAAAAATCCACACTAATAATAGCACGCATTAATTGAAAATCGAAAGAGCATTTCACATAATTAAAATCTTACTCATTCTCTCAGTTTCCACAGAAGTCATATTATGCATCGCAATCTAGTTGCATATTCACTTCCACTGCAAAATCGTCAATGTCATCGCACACTCTTTTACACTGACATTATCTGCCAATATTCACCATTTGTATAGTACCTTGTAGTTCAAGTCTTTACTTAGTATCCCATGTTTTTGTGTGGACCATGTCGTTATACAGACATTTTATCTTATACTTTATCTTTAGGCACAATTTTATATTCCTATATTTCTTATCTTTTATCTTTAGGCACCGGTTACCTAAATTTCCTTTGGAACAAGTACGTATGGTTGTATGTATGCACGTATTAATCATCTGATTTGGATGCTAGAAACAGAACATAATGTAATCAGCTGTTCGATTTGAAACATTTTCCTCCAGGAGCAATTAAAGTTTTCTGATTCTGATTACATCCTTTACAGATCTCTGTATGTAAAGTAACAGCAGCAAAAGTGACTGCATTAAAAGTGAGCGAGTAGGAGTGTTTATTCAAGTTGTTATCTGTGTGAAAGTGAAATACACCACAGTGACGAGAACTTCATACACATTCAAATGTCTTTTCGATGACCTACGTAGTGAAGCTCTCCATACTGCTTCGTGTTTTCAGAACAATCTGAACGTTTGCACTCGTTTTCTTCTTTAAGAGATTTGTGTGCGTAATTTTCTTGCATGGTGTTGGGTGAGGGTAAAGGTTTAATCAGATTCAATTTCTCTGGTATGGGTTTTTTTGGATCTTGAAGTATACTTGTGACATCTGTGCGGTTGTAACAGATGTAATCACATGACCATTTTTCCAATTATTTTAATTACTTAAAAGAAGTTTGGATTTACAGCCCAGAGCAGGAGCAGGAGTGAGTAAAGTGGCCCCTTAAAGTCACTGGTTAAAACACCACAGCACCGCAAACAGAAGGAAATTCTGCAGTTAACCCATTTAACCCAGTCACCAAGTGCAGCAGGGAGCTTCCACCAGCGAGGGGCACCCGGTGGCAGTGTGTGAGGACGGTACCTTGCTCAAGGGTACCTCAGTGATAACACTAGCAGTGCTGGGATTCAAACCCACAACCTCCTGATTGCAGGGGCAACTCCCTAACCACCAGGAGACCAGCTGCCCCAAAAAAGGCCTGTATGAGTAAATGTGCTGAGACTGAGGAGCCACCAGATCTCTCAGCAAAAGAACTGAGAACAGCTACATCATACCTTTTTGTGTTTTTATGTACTGTATGGGGTTTACCAAAATGTGCATACCTGTTCTGAAGGATAAGGCAGTGATGGGACCCCAGTCTTGTTGAAACTTCATTAGCGTTTCATCAAATTTGATGTTGTGAATGATTATCTGACCAGAGGCCAAACCTACACCGACCACATCTATAGCTGGAGTCTGGTTCATTGAAAGGAAAGGAAAGCTGTATTACACAAAAAAAACAAAAAACAAACGGAGACGCCAAAACTAAATCATGTTCGGACTGGAGCAAAATCACTGACCTGCTGAAGAACTGTCACTGCAGATGTCCAGCCAGGAAAAGTAAAAAGAAGTTTGCTATAAGGAAAAAGATTGTGTTTAATGTGCATGCAACAGTAAGGTCATTTCAAGTAACGGGCAACAAAAATGAGCATCAGTGCAGGTTTTTGAATAATGAACCACAGCATGAATAATTTAATATGAATAAGGTAATTCTGAAGAACATACTTTGACTTGACATTCCAAAGCTGAAGACTTCCTTGACTGCTTCCAAACAGAATTTTATTCAGGTAGGTGCTTGGATGCATAACAGCGCTAACCTCAAATGATTCTTTATCGAACGAAATCTGCAGGTACATATCTGGAAAACAAAGGGGACAAGGTGGACAAATATTCTTATCTTCAACATTCTGTACCTAAAATGAATTCATTAAGAATTTCATTTCAATACTGTTATATAATCTGTCCCAAACCTTGTGACGCCACATCCCAGATGATGACTGCACTCTCTTTGTCCACTGATATGAGATGGTCTCCAAAGGGCAGCAATAGATGGACATCAGCTTGGTGGCCTTCATAGGTGTGGACAACCTGAACACATTAAATACATTGCTGCTATTTTAGTGTGCAGTTCATGCAAAATTGTCTTTTAATCTTGTATCATATTAATCTGTGCTACTCCAGTCAACAGTATTTTAGAAATACAGAATTTAGGATAACTTTCTCCTTAGTTATTTTCACCACCACCAAGGTGCTGTACTGTAAAATCTTATTCTTGGGTTAGTGAACAAAGCTACACAGGATTAGACCCAACTCACTCAACAAAACTTTTCCGTTTTTTTTTTCTCTTTGAAAGGGGTTTGTTAAGGTGTGTAACTGAGCTAGCAGTAACTTAGTCAAAAGCAGACGTTGATTTAAGTCTAGCTTTACAGGTCTGAAGAACAGATGTGGACTAAAGCACTGATGTACGTCGCTCTGGATAAGAGCGCCTGCTAAATGCCGTAAACGTAAACATAAACGTGATTGAGTAGGGTCGTTAGGCACACCCAGTATTTCTGTTCAGTCTATTTTAGTCATTTTTACCTCTCTATTCTTGGCAAAAGCTGAAATGACTTTTCCATGTGCAGCAAAGACAAGCATTTGGTCAGCAGCAAGGCACGAAATGTCCGAAGGGAGAGCATTACCTGAGAAACAAAGGGCCGCAGTCAGTGGTGGGTAATTATAGCAAGACATGCATCACAATTTTCTTCTAAGGGCTGACAAGACAGACAAAAAAGCACCAGCAAAACACATTAGTCTCTCTCATACAAATACTATCGCAAGCGAGTACAATGATTTTTAAGATAAGATAAACCATTATTAGGTCCCACAAGTGGGAAATTTGCATTGTTATGGCAGAAAGTGGACAGTACAAAGGTAAGAGCAGAAAAACAATAAAATAAAAGCTATACAACACAGCAGTATAGTATTATACTTTATATAAATATATATAAATATA
>JBBPCZ010025957.1:0-14107 GCA_037974445.1 Brycinus macrolepidotus
AGGTGATCAGTAATCAGTACCTCATAAAGCAGAATGAGGTGCTTGTGTAGGAATTTAACAGACACTGGCATGGAATGATTGTCATGCCAGATGCTGATTTAAAAATAAATTGCGGTGATCTCTTATTTTTTTCCCAGAGCTGTATATATATATATATGAATTTCTCCTGTAATGGCTGCTCGTATCAAAGCCAAAACACATTACTGGGTCCTGAACGTGAACTAAATGAGACGCTTACTTCCTCGCCTGTGCCTTTATGACTGTGTGTTATGTGCATGGTCTCAGCCTATCATGAGCTGGAGTTATCCTAAATGTAACTTGAAACAAAGACTCTTTTTGATAATGTTAGTTTTTATCACTGAGTTTTGAATAAGTCCTTTTCATATGTCACATACACAGCAGTGAATATTGTGTTTTATGTCTGAATTGCACTGTACTTCATGTTATAGTCTTTGTTAAACCACCTGTAGGGCGCTGATTTTCTCCGTTTTTACCGGACGGCTGGATTTCTCATCGGGAAGAGTTTCTATTTCAGTCTTTAAAAGCTCTGCTGTCTGAGGTGCTGCATGGTTTCAATTTCTTACATGCTGTCGAACAGGGCCAAAAGAGATAAATCTGGGAAATTATTACTCGCTGACCTTAATTTTTCATTTTACTTGGCAGCTTTTACTGAAATTATTACAACCAAATTGTTCATCCAAAGGATAACAGCGATAAGTGAGAGCAAAGGAGGAATGTAAGAGAAAAGGGCTGGAGATTTATCTCTTTTATGCTGTATTTATCCCTTTATTTATTTCCATTATCTGCAGCCAGATTTATAGTCATGAGCCACACACAGAAATACACGAATGCAGCAGCTGGAAAGGGCGTGCAGTACCACTAAAGCAAAGCTGATGCTATACTATTTGCAGCTAAAGTTTTATACTTTGTGATTTTTTTTTTTTAATTGAAGTATAATTAATAGTATAATTATTAAGCAGCCTACTTTCTGAATAAAATGGCATTTTATTTAGTTTCTTTGTTGTGCACTGGCATATCTCTATGCCTGTATAACTGTGTGATTTCACCACACAAATGGTTTGAATATACCGTGTCCACGAGACAGAATAATGGAAGCACCCGAGGGAGAATTGTCTTATTCTTACAAGGCCGAATCTTGATTAAAGAAGCATTCAGAGGATTCAGCTTGTGTCAGGTCTAGAAGCAGAGGAAACAAAGCTTTGGTAGAGGAGATTATAGCAGCATTTTCCAAATAAAAGAAAAGAAAAATGTGAAGAATAGGAACTGGCATTAGAAACGCAAATGCAGACAAGGGCTGACCCACAGAAATACCCCAGAAAACCCGTCTGAAACATCTCTGAACCAGCCCGAACCAGAACAGTGCTTCTCAGTGCTGGCTTTATGGTAGGTCTGCCGTTTGGAAACCTCCTGTAACCAAAGCCTTCTAACTTGGCATAACGAGAACAAAACTTGGACCTTGGAGCAGTGGAAGAAAGTAATATGATGTGATGAGTCATTTTATGCTCTTTTTTTATGATTATTTTTCTTTAAAGGGAGGCTTTCGGCCCACGATGATCCTAATTTTTCTTCTTGAAAAATGACTGTGTCCCATTAGAAATACATTTAACAACTTTGCAAGGAGACCCCGAGGCAGCTCTGAGAACAAAATGCATCCAGGCATAGTACTTATATTTCCATATATAGTCTGTGTACATGGACTTTTGCATTTTGTTACTAGTTTTGTAGAGTTAGATACCGTGCAATATAGAGAACATTGTTTCTCGGTCTTTTTATATGTGAGCTGAGGTTAACTATTTTTTACAGTATTATGTGTATATTCAGTTTAACTTATTTTTTGCAATACTGTAAGACAGACATACAATTGAGTTAAGATCAAATATAAATAAAGAGCTTTTTCTACTAAACACTGCAGATCTTGCGATTTGTCTGTGTATGTCAGTGAAATGAGTGCTTCAGTGCTGAAATCCTCACCAGGAAGTCGTCGGCCATTTTTGGCAATGGAGGAAGCTTTAAATGACAGTCCTTAATGACATTTCATCAGGATTTATGTCTTGTATCCTCATGCATGTGAAACGCTGGGGTCATAAAGAGAGTGGAGTTTTTAGCACTATGTGTGTGTCCAGTCTGTATGAGTGTGTGTCCTTTAATGATAAAGGCTGCTTTCCATGTAAGGGAAGTAAATTAGGATTAAAGAAGCCTCGCTGTGATTAGTCAAAGCAGAGATTACAGAGATTACACAGCATTACCTGGAGTCTGTGGTAAATGTGTGTGTGTGGCTCTAGTCTCACATACACACACACACACACACTGAGCTGACTAATACAGACTGACACCTCACCTCCCGGCACTCTCCATCACAGCAAAGGCAAGGTCCCTGTGATGTCATCACCTCCTGGTGGGCCGCTCGCTAGAAAGTGATCACAGTTCGACTTTTCAGGATAAAGGATGTTGAGACGTAGAAAGAAAGTAAGCTTTATCTAAATGGTTCCTGGCTTCGCATTCAGTCCTAAGACCTTTAATGAAGGATCTTAATGTAAATGTAAAGCTTCTTCACACACACACTTCACGTCGAATGGTTCTTTAAGGAACTAAAAGGGGTTCTTTTTATATTTTAGAGTGCATAATAAAAGTTGGTAAATAAAAAGTGGGTCTGTCATTTTCTGCAAGGACAGACACAACAACCTTCTTGTTCTCCGTCAAGCCATCAGTCAAGGAGAGTGCGCTGGTGGTGTGCCAGGCACAGGATAAGCCTATTGTTTGGGAAAAGGCAAAAGATACAATGTATTTATAGCAATTTGCGTGCAGCTGAGGCTGAGGTAACATTAACCGCCTGTGGAGCTTCTCAGCATGGAGTGGTCTGAATATAGGGCCCTGATTGGCTAGGACGGACCACCTGCTTTGCTGTCTTAGATTACTTTAATCAGTTGGTCTCAATCTTTGAACAATAGTATTATGTGCTCTGCTCCTGCCTCATTGGAAAGAACCCCTGCAGCCACAGCAGGCCTTTGTCCTTGAGCCCCCTTACCTGGTCCTGGAGTCTGGGAGCCCCCTTGCTCTGTACATTTCACTGCTTTCTCTGCTCCCAGCACACCTAATCCAGCTAATTAGCAAAATGATGAGCCACTTCTGGGTTGATAATAGATTGATGGGTGTGTTACAACCAAAAATCACTAAACTGTGCAGGGCTGGTGGGCTCCAGGACCTGGGTTGGGAACCCTGTGGCCTTAAGAACCTTGATTTTTCATGAGACATTTTTTGTAAAGGAGATGTGTGTTTGAAGAATCTTTTTTAAAATGTAAAGAGCCTCTGCATAAAAATTCAATTTTTTCAATGGAAGAATTCAGCAACAATCCATTGACCTCTTCTTCCAAGCTTGGAACCATTTAGGAACCCTCATGTTTAAGAGTCGGCCATTAGATCAGGGAAATATTACACTGTTGTTATTTCATTGGTTCCAAACTTTAAAAAATGTACAGTTGAATGCATGTACAGAGCACTTTGTGGGTCAGGCTTTGTAAATTAAATCAAATGTTATCACTACTATAAGTGCATGGTCAGCCATGTTCTTATACAGCTTGTACATAAATGCAAATGTATTTAGGAATGGAAGAGACTGTTTTCTGCTTTTGCATTTATTTCATCTGCAGATTCAAATGACAGAACTGATGGTCCAGTGATACAGACACCATTAAAGAACCCCCAGCCATACACTGTTGATTTTTTAAAGGACAAATATATGACAAACTCTCGTCAAGTGCCTCTAGGGGGCAGTGTGTCTTTGGTAAATTTGGTGCCAGCAGAACTCAGAATCTATGGAAATTAGACACAGATTCAAGAACACACAACAATACATTGTTGCTGTGTATTCAAGAACACACAGCCATACCAATACCAAATGTGTTCTTGAATCTCAGTGTTTCACATAAAGTGTAGATCTCCATTTTTAACTGGCGGGTGTTGTTTTTATTTGCTTTACAAAGTGTGCTATGAGATTTGTAAAGAGTATTATTCAAAGTATGCAATTAGTCCATTTTCATTTGTATCTCAAGGTTATTTACTTTCTTGAGTGTCTGTAGGAGAGATGATTGGACATGAACAAATCAGTTTATTAAGTCAACACGGACCACCATCTGCAGTGTATCAACTATGAAGGGGCGAATGAAGTCAAAATTGCATGACAAGTGATCATAAATTCCATAAATTGGTGTGTGCTCAAAAGTCTGATTATTTGTAATGCGGTCGAGTAGAAAGAGGGGTTTCCTGGGGTTTTTCTGTGAGTGGTGGAGATCCATCTACTTGCATCTGGCTCGGGGCTAAGTTTGTGTAATGTTATGCGGAACAGTCTTCCGCTCTTAGCCAAAAGTCCTCTCTTACATTTCTGGCATACTTAGTGATTTATTGCCCCCTTTGGCAAATTTTATCCCCATCCCTCCCCACCACATTGCTTACAGCTGCATCTAGTGCTCACTTGCTCTTTCTTGGATGGACGCACAGAGTCAGATTCACACCAAGCGTGACTATTGTCTCTTGTGAACAGTCCTCCATGGTAGAGGTCAAATCTTTAGCATCAGTCTGATCTAGGTAGCTGTTCTACAATGTTTAGTTCCAGCCTTTAGTACAATTGGTTCTACCATTCCGATCTTCTTAAGCTTTTTTGATGAGCTGGGTAAAGTTTGTTAGGTACCTGGAATATAGACCAACTTCACAGTTTGGATTTCTTCAATAGAGGATTTTTCATAGGTGTGTTCCTTAGCCCAGGAGTGTCAAATCTTATCCACAAAGGGACGGTGTGGCTGCAGGTTTTCATTCTAAACAAGCAGGAGCACCTGATTAACTGTTTGGAGACTGAAACCAGGTGGAATCAGGTGGGCTCCTGATTGGTTGGAATGAAACCCTGCAGCCACACCGGCCCTTTGTGGATAAGATTTGACACCCCTGCCTTAGCCTGTTCTAAAGTAGTTCATCCAGGTAATTAGCTAGTAGTTAACCAGCCCTTCCTGAGCAGATGTTGAAGCAGACGTGTTAGAGAAAGGAAGATACTCAGGTGTACAGGGCTACTTCAGGACCAGCGTTGGGAACAACTAGTCGAATTCAAACATTTGTGTAGCCTAATTAGCGTTTATTATTTGCTTGTATTTTGTTTATTTTCATGGCTCACACACATGTAAACTGAACACATGAAATAAATAAATAAATAAAAATAACACAGCTGTAGTGTTAGCTGTCAAAGTCTGAGCACCAACAACACACAATGTGAATGTGGAAAGACACTTCCGCAAAAAGACCCACTATCTGACAGGTTTGTCCTTCTGAGCAAAGACCATTTGTTTAAATATCTAATTCAAGCCAGCTTCCACCATAATGTTCTTGCTGCTGGACTCCAAAACTACAGCACTAATGTACTAGCATAGAAGGTATAGGAGTCTATACCTTCCAGACTTCTCTGCTTTGTCCATGCTGCTATCTCTTGTTAATAAACGACAAAGTTCTGTGGATCAGCTTCAGTGTAATCAGGGAAACCAAAGGTAGACCTCTTTTTGAGAAAGCTGGATGGTGAACCAAACGCTGGCTCGTGTTGAGTAATCCCGAGACCACTTGTTCTCCTGCCCAGAAAAGGTGAACGGGGGTCAGGCATTCACTCTGAACTCCCATGTTTGATGCTGTTCTTGTAGTCGTGCAGGGGTGCCAAGTTCTCAACATCTGTCTTGGAGACCGGCAATGACAAACAAACAGTGCGGGAAGTTGGATGGCTGATTGAGAAAAGAGGAGAGAAAAAAACATCCATGTTTCCCAAACAGCCTGAGGCTTGACTGTTCAAGCAATGACCGAAGCCAAGGCCTGGAACCATACCAAGAGATGGAAATGTTGGTGCAATAATGTCAAACAAATCATCAATAAGAAGAAGGCCTGGTGACGATATCCCATACTCACCAGGGAAGTCCCTTTTGTAATACTGGATGCTTTTATGTGTTGAAAGTTTTCAGCCTCATTAGCTCACTATATGGTCTTAAATTTGGTCTTTAATTATACTTTTTTATAGTGTTAAACCTTACACAGCTCCTCTTTTTCACCCATTTAGTAAAGGGTGTTGATGGATCTCTAGGGTTATGCACTTACCATCTGGGAAATGGGAGTGTTTTTCTTTTATTACTGCAATGTTTTCCAATTGTTGCAGTAGCTGTTGTTTTACTGTTGAGCATCTGCTATGTGTTTATGTTGTAAACCTGTCTGAGTCTGGTAGATTACACTGTCCATAGTTCAATGTGAAAACATCGGCTCTACCGTTTTAGGCTCATTCTGGTTGGGAGGAACTGATGGCAGATCTTGTCTCTTTGTATAGCTAACTAATGTACTAATGTAATACTCAATACACGATCTTGTTTTACTGAAGTCATGGGTGCCGGAACCATTATAGCACTTTTCAAAATCATTCATTTCGTCCTCCCCACTTTTCCCCTCCCAGACAACAGTCGAGACATAGAGAGCAGCGCGCGTCCCCCCCACGTTTTCCTCTCACGGACAACGGGCGAGACGTAGAGCTCTGCGCGTCCCCCACCCCCCCTCCCCCTGACAACGGGCCAGATGTAGAGCTCTGTGCACCCCCCCCCCCAAACCCCCCCCACCCCCGACAACGGGCGAGACATAGAGCTCTACATGCACACCCGCCCCCCCCACCACCCCCCCAACCCCTGGGACAGCGGCCGAGACATAGAGTGCTGCGTCCCCCCTCACATTAAAAATGCTTCCGGTGCCCTGTACTGAAGTGAGTCTTCCTTGAATGTTCTGTACTTCATCTGCTGGTGATGGTCATCCTCCAAAACTGTAGCCTGAGCCATTCTGCCACACGGCTGACCTTCTTCATTAAAAACTTAAGTGTGACATCATGCACAGGTGGAAATGTGTGAACTCTCAAGTCACATACTGAAATAATCTGTTACCCTGCAGATTCTTTAAGGAATGTGAGTGCAGGACTCTGGACTTCTCATATGTTTTATGCTTTCTGAGAAACACTATGGTGATTGTGCTGGAATTCAGATCACTTAAATATGATGCGCTCGTCCAGGCCTCAGACCCAGCAAACCTAAAACACTTACAGCCTTTAGTGAGCAAGCCAAGGGTGACAGAGGCAAGGAAAAACTCCATAAGCCAAGGAAGAAACCTTGGGAGGAACCAAGACTTGAAAGGGGAACCCATTCTCCTCTAGTTGACACCGGATACCAAGAGAGAGAGAAAAAAAAAGAATATCACTATGGAGATGTCTAACAATATTTAAGAGGCAAAAGTGTACAGGCTTAACCACTGTTGACCTGTAGAGTCTATAGTTAATAGTAATAAAATCATTTACACTCTGTGTATTTAGCAGCAACAGATTCCACTGAAGTGTGAGTGAGTAGTAGTGTCTTGGGTTGCACACACAGGTGATCCATGGTAATCTAACTGGTGTGGAGGACACGTGAGCAAGAGACCACCATGAGCATTGATGGGGCAGCTGGCGACCTGGTGGTTAGGAAGTGGCCCAGTGATCAGAAGGTTGTGGGTATGAATCCCAGGACTGCCAGTGGCACCACCCAGGTAACCTTGAGCAAGGTACCATCCCCACACTGGTCGCTGGCTGCCTGCTTTTTCAGTTAGATGAATCGGTTAAATGCAGAGAATAATTTCACACTGTGTGCCATACTGAGCTGTGGTGTATTCACGTGTGAAAAATGCACACTTTACACACTTTTACATCAATCTGGTCTAGAGTATAGTCAGGAAACCCCATGATGGTCAATCAAGCTGAACGAGTGGGCAGCAGTTTCCCTCAGAGAAGATACCAAGTTGGTAGTCGTTCAGCTCAGAAAAGTTTGTTCTGTTTGAATTTAGAGGATACAAAATATAAATGTAAAGAATGCTAAAACGTGGTGTAGCTCTCAGAATTCTGGGAACTAGTAAATAGCTGCACCTTGAGATCTAAGTGAGCATGGAGGTTGATAACAGGAGATAAGTTCACGGGGGTAGTCTGGGGTTTTATATGTCAGAAATTTAATTTTGTAATCAACAGAGAATTTGACTGGAAATATTGGTCAAATTTCATGGTTCTAGAGAAGACTCTCGCTGCAGCGTTCTGAAATATCTGAAGTTTGATTAGGTTCTTGTTGGAACATCCTGACAGAAACTACCAAGATCTCCAGTAAAGTAAAGGACCTAAAGGAAGGACCTCTATTGTTTTCCAGAGTTGAGCAGAAGAAAGTTATTTGACATCGAGTCTTTTAGGTCCTCAATCTTATTCAATCTAAGTTTTTAATCTAGTTTGGCTAATATAAACAATTGTGTGTTGTCTGCGCAGCAGTGGAAGTTAATCCCATGTTTTCGGATTATCCAACTCAATGGTAGCATGTAAAGTGTAAGGTCCTAAAACAGAACCTTGTGGAACTCCATATTTTACTTTTGCATGTACTGAAGTTTCACCATTCACACTTACAAACTGATAGCAATCGGTCAGGTTTGAGTTAAACCAGGATAAGGCTATTCCTGTGACCCCAACCAGGTTTTCTAGACTGTCTAATAGAATGGAATGGTCCAACAGCAAAGATATGAAGCCTTTGTGGGCTGTTTCAAGTGCTGGGATGAGGCCAGAATCCAGACTGAATTTTTTCATATATTTGATTCTTACGCAGATATGATCATAGCTGTAAGTTTCTCTGAAATCCTAGGTATAAATGGTTGATTAAAAATAGGTCTGTAATTTGATAGCTCACATGAATCAAGATTTGGTTTCTTGATCAGTGGCTTAGTAATAGACAGAGTTTATTATTGCTAAAAGAGGACTGATTATTACTAGCAAGTTTTATTCAACATAGGGAAGTATTCTTAAAGTTTATGCAGAAGTACAGCTGGCCTTCAGATGTTCCTGATGGAATCTTCAGAACTACCAGGACAATGTGGCCCACGCAAAGACTACACATGTTAAACTGACCTTGACTGTTTTGAAGGGCGTCTTTGCAGAAAGTGTATCTGCCACGTCATCCCATGCACACACAGTGTGAAACTTATTAAATGATTGGGACCAAAAATGCTCGAGCAGATGACAAAAGGATACACGAGAAGAGGATAGAAGAAAGACAAATGGAAAACACAAGGATCTAATATTCAGGCTGAACAGAACAGCGCATTGATTATTTAAATTAGTAACGAAAATCCTGTCACAGTGGGTTGAAAACTAAAAGTCCGGAGAAAAAAATGTTCCAACATGCTCACTAAATTCAGTCTTAATAGTTTCATGTATAGGCTGGTCAGTGGTGGATGTGGTGTTCCACAGGGCTCAGTGTACAGTCCTCTGAAATTATAATCTACTCATCTAAATAGTCTCACATGTCAGTGGACGTTTAGTACTATGACACTTTACTGACCAGGGCGACTGACTGACATTAAATGTTTATAGTACAAAAAAATATGGACAGCTGCATGTCAAAGAATGAAATCCATGGTCTGTTTAATGCTCAAGCTGAAACACACATATGCATTCAGCATCCATGGTTATCTGACAGATATACCACAGACCTTTGGGAAACTGATAGGTTCATTTTTCTTTTTCTTCCTTTCACTCCGATTTGTTTTTCTTTTATATAATTCTTAGCTTAAACAACAACAAATAACATCAAGATGAACAAGTTTTATTTATTTATTAAACAAAATGTATTGAATCAATTGAAAGGCACAACTGGGAAAATATGGCATGTTCAAAGTACTTTTGGAAAATCGAGCACAAATATAAACAAATACATCACAAGATATCTGGCAGATCCAGTCAGCTGGAAGCTGTTTTGTTGCTTTGTAGATTCTCTCAGTCACATGCATGCATTCTTCACTGTGGTGGTCTGAATTCTATGCATAAACAGTCTTAGATGTTCTCATGAATGGTGTTTGTTTCTTTATAGGTGAGTAATTTTCATAGTAAAATGATGCGACCAAGCTTTAATGTCTGCCATTTTTCAAACATCATTCATTCATTCATTCATTCGTTCATTCGTTCATTCATTCATTCATTCTTTCATTCACTCATTCATTAGGTAGTATATTTTATTGACTCCAGATGGGTGCTTGCAGTCTGTAAAACTGTCACCTTCCAGGCCAGTAAAACAGCAAGCATTTCACTGCTGAAAACTGTCAAGATATGAATATGTTTCATATTAAATGCATTTCAATCATCGTGCCTACATGACATTGGACCGGTAAAAGGTGCGACTGATTAGGCAAAACTGGTAACAGACATATTAAACAGTGAGAAGGTTCTCAAGTCATCAGAAGAACTGGAACACAGCAGAACAGTTTGTTTTCTCATGCCACTTCAGGTAGGACCTCCTTCGTTTCCTTACCTGTGTTGTTTTGGTTCTGTCTCAATCCTGAAAATGAACATTTTTTGCCATTTTTTAATCTGTTCTCAACTAAAACTCATTTTCAGTATGTTTCTATTAGCAAACCGAAGGACTAATTAACAAAGTACTTAATGATCAAGGTAATGATGACCTAGTAATTTATTAGCTAATTACTGAGTCAGTGATAAGTTAGTTGTTGACAAACAAGTTGCTTGCTGTTGAGCTAAGTAAGTCGGAGATGAGGTAGTGATGTCTTAATGCAAGCAATAAATTCTAAAATACTTGTGTCCAAAAAAACTTGGAAATAAAGACAAAACTGTTCCACCAACTTCTTGTTTTGCACCTTTACCTCATTATTTTAAAACCTGCTTAAATATACAAAAATATAACAAATTTAGCGCAGCTGCCCGAATAAAAACATAAAAACTGTCTAGTAGTCCTTACATCTAAGACTCCCAGCCCAAAGTACTGCAATGGAGAAATTTTTATGATTTTTGCTGTAAAAATATTTATTTCACGTTAAATGTGATTTAATTAAAGATACAAAGACAGACATGAGGTATATGTGAATATATGTTTGATCATTTTTTTAATTTATTTAACTAGATTAGATGTGCACAGGTAATGGGGAAAAAATAATATATCTCCAAAATATGCAAGCATAAAGTAATCTTTGTCATTTTAAGCTCTTGTTCATTTTAAGGGGTTGTTGACTTCAGTGGATGGAAAGTAAACCTGATGGGACATACTGACCTGTAATGAATTCTTAAAATAAGCAGGCAGTGTCTTTATGTACACTTCTGATGTCACTGTACTACCTTTGGTTACCAGCACAAAGGTAACTGGCACCGTTAAAGAGGCTGAAACTACCTCCACCATGCTAAACAGATTATGTGATATAAATGAAGCTTTGCATAAACCTTGATGGTTACTTTGAAGAAGTCAGCTCAGAGAGCACCCCCCACCTCCCCCTCCCCATTTACGAACTTCAGGATGGAAAGTAGTCAAGGTCACATACCTGACCACAAGCTGTGCTAGAGGCATGACACACCTTCATGTCGGTGCAAGACCTCTGATTGGCTTTGTGAGTTAAGATCCAAAGGCAGCTTGTTTTCAGTGTGAGACTGTTAAAGCCTCTAGAAAATTGAAGAAACCATGACTTTATGCTTAAGACATGACATTCCTCATGATAACAAAGCTTAAGGCTGGTTCAGAAATCTGAGTAAGGGGAGAAACGAGAGAGAGAGAGAGAGAGAGAGAGAGAGAGAGAGAGAGTGAGAGAAAATGATGTCAAATTTGGTGTGACATCAACAGTTCCCTCCCCCTAGTTAGTCCACTATAGATGGTCTGGTCACAAGCAAGCACTCCACTCATCACATTACATCCAGCCTTTCCAAGACACACATTCTACACAGCAGTTTATCCAGACTGAGTTAAAAGGAAAAGAGGTGATATTCAGAGCTGAAGAAGAGAAGTGGTCTACAGTCGTAAGCTTGAGTGATCCCCAATAGGTTCTACTGGCAATTAGTGAAGTGGACATCATGAGGAACGTCCTGCACATCTTCATCATCATCACCATCTGCATCATCAACTTCATCTGCGTATCCACACTCCGAGGTACGGTAGTCTGTTACTGGCTGTTGATTTGTTTGACTGTGTTTTGAATGGCTGTGGTTGATGATTTACCTGTCAGCACAGGTACAGTGCCTATGAAAAAGTGACTGTGTTCAATGAGGGTCATGCCATAATTGTAGCATATCTTTTACGGCATTGTCTCTCAGCACCTCAGATGTTGGCAGCACACTGTTTCACTCTGCTGGTTCATTTATTACGCTTGGCACAATAATCTGGTGTTGTGCACAACCTAATATGGCATGCAGGAGAGAGATGCTGGCTCTAAATAAGCCCATTTTGAACATGTGAATTTATTATTGCCAGACTATTTGCTTATCAGAATGAAACTGAATATTGTTAGATCCCATCCATACTGACTCACAGTGCTGGAAAGAAATCCATTAAGGAAAAAAAAAGCCTGTTTTCATGTTTCTCAAATTTCTGGTCATTGAAATTTGGTTATTTTGTAAAGCTGGTATTGAAGGGTTAGCAACCAAAGAAGATCTGAGCTGTAAAAGACACACCAAATGGACAAAAGTATTGGGACGCCTGACCATTACACCGACAGGGACTTTAATGACATTGCATTCAAATACATAGACTTCAATACGGAGCTGGTCCAGTTGTAACAGCTTCCACTCTTCTAGGAAGGCTTTCCACAAGATTTTGCAGTTTCTGTGGGAATCTGTGTGCATTCATTCTGTAGAGCATTTATGAGGTCCGGCACTGATGAGAAGGCCTGGTTCGCAATCTCCGTTCCAGTTCATGCCAAACGTGTTGGATGGGGTGGTCAGGGCTCTGTATGGGCCAGTCAAGTTCCTCCACAACGAAATCTTCCAACCATGTCTTTGTGGAGCTTGCTTTGTGCACTGCGGCACAGTCATGCTGGAATAGAAAAGGGTCTTCCCCAAACTGGGTCCACAAACATCAAGATTGCCCTTCACTGGAAGTAAGGGGCCTAGCCCAAACCCAGAAAAACAGGTGTGTCCCAATACTTTTGTCCATATAGCGTACATGGCCTGATGTGGAGTGCACTGTGGTCACCTGGCTTTCCTGGACGTCTTTACAAACCTAGTTTCTTTTTTACTCATGCATCCAGTTTAATGTTAAACTCATGCATCAAATCATTGGTTAATCAGAAAGACGCTGCAGGCATTAACCTCCTTAATTTTTTTCCATTACCACACCACTGGATCCTGTCTTTGTCAACAATACTGACCCAAGCTCACTTTCCTTTTCACTGCAAAGACGTCCCCTGGCACATGATGAAATCACAAGTTGATTCTTGTGTTTCACCACACACACTCAGACACAGCCAGGGTTTTTCCATTCTGTTAATTCTGAAAGTTCATCACGTTCATACTTTATTACTGGTGCATGTATCCAATGCACCAGCTGATCGGCCAAGCCAGCTTTGGCAAATTCTTCAGGGAGCTGTTCGGAGATTGGCCGAGCTAGCACTGCTGTAACGAAAAGCTTGTTTGTTTGTTTTGGAGCTCTGCAGTATTTGCCAGGAGTTTCCTTTTCCCTTACACACAGTAACCCCTTATCCTGCAGTAACACCCACCTGTTTCAGCAATCAAGCTAATGAAGTTGACCCCATGTCTTGGAAATTATGTTTTTGTACCTTCTTGGTATCTTTACCGGTGTTATTTGTTATTTTAGTTATTTCTAGCAAGCATGTGTGACCCCTAACCTGCCCTATTAAGGTTTGTTTTAGTGCTGTTGACTGCGTAGCTGTTAGATGGAGAAAAATCTGACAATGAACTGGATGTTCAAACAAATAATTATCTCACTAATATTTCAGACTATTTTGCAATTGCAGAAATGCAAGTTGTTCACTGATGCTATAAATAAAATCACAATGAACTATTGAAAGACGCTGCTTACATAAGTGCACTATATGGACCAAAGTATTGGGACGCCTGACCATTACATCAACCGGGATTTTAAGGATATTGCATTCAAATACATAGACTTTAATATGGAGTTGGTCCCCCTTTGCAGCTATAACAGCTTCCACTCTTTTTCGGAAGACTTTCCACAAGATTTTGGAGTGTTTCGGTGGGAATTTGTGCCCATTCATTCTGTAGAGCATTTATGAGGTCAGGCAC
>JBBPCZ010025967.1:0-14107 GCA_037974445.1 Brycinus macrolepidotus
ATTTTGTAGTCACTGTGGTTTAGATCTAATTATTGCACTGGAAGGGTGAGAATAAATAAAAGCAGCATTCATAGTAGTTTAGATGAATACAGTCAGTTACATTCAAATTAACTGAACATAGATCAGCATGCCAAAAGTTTGTAGTTCTAGTGGTGGTGCTGTTAAATAGGGGGAGTGAGCACAGTGTGTTCTGCAGTTTGGTATGCAAGTGCTTTTTAGTGCTTGTCCAGTTAGAAAGTTTACCTCAGGTAGCACAGTTATAACAGCCACAGGAGCCTGCAGCGTCTCCAGCAGGTACCCCTCTGGAACAATAAGCTTTCAGCATTACCATGGCACACATGGGCCTTCTTACACTCAGGAGCTTGTCATTCTGTCACTCAATTTTTTCTCTACAAAATGTGAACCAGAGAATTTACATTATATTACGGTCATTTGGCAGACGCTTTTATCCAAAGTGACTTACAATATGAGAAAACACTCACAATATGAGGAAAGTTTCAGGACAGTGTGAGAACCAGAGGAGAGTATTAAGTGCTAAAATCTTTATGTAGGAGTAGGGCAAGAAGATGGGTAGTGCATTAGGAGAGGAGATGCTCTCTGAACAGATGAGTCTTCAGGAAATTTTTGAAGCTAGAGAGGGATTCTGCTGCTCTGAATCTAGCAGCCAGAAACAAGCCAGGGACAGGAAAAAATGCCATGATTTGATCTCTAGGATTAAAATAACAAGAAACTGCCTGTCATACTTCCTTCGTTTTCATTTGAGACAGTCTCAGGGATTCCTTAGTGATTTCCCAGGCCTTATGCAACCTCTCCTGGAAGTTCTACAACACAACAGCAACACTTCCAGAACAATTTACAACACTAGGTGACTTCCTCACAGTATCATCTGACATAAAAGACATCATGGGCCCCCATACTGAACATTCATTTATTTAGTCATTTTCTGTAACCACTTACTAGGGTCGCGGGTACCCGGAGCCTATCCCAGGGCCAACAGGCGCGAGGCAGGGACTGACCCTGAGCAGGACACCAGCCCACTGCAGGGAGCATTCACACACACACCATTCACTCACACATACACACCTACGGTCAATTTAGAATCCCCAATTCACCTGACACGCATGCCTTTGGGAGAAACCGGAAAGCCTGGAGGAAACCCACACAATACTGAACATACAAAAACAAATTCAACAGGGCTAAATGAAAGTGACTCCTGCACGGCCTTGAACAAGAAGAGCACCTTCATTCCAACTTTTAATATTGTCTCCAAACAATATTTCCTCAGCATTGTCTTTAATAACTGGTGAAATTGTTCCAATGCACCCTGGCACTCTGGACCAGAGACAAAATGTTTAATGTTTAAAGTCTTCATAACCAGGGTAAACACTTAACCTGAAATTTGTACCTTGTTCTGACTAGATAACCTTGGGAAAGCCGAAAGTAGAAAGGGGGAAAAACACTTTCCTAAGGCTTGAATCACTACTGAAGCAGCAATCTTTCGTAAAGGCGCTGTCTATAGAAAACAAATAGCAGCAGACATAATAGTTAATAAAAACTGAACACCTGACTTAATGGTCAGACACAGTCAATCTAAATGTGTTCAAATGGTTTGCTAACAGTGGGAATAGGACACAAAGGAGCCAGAGGATCAATCTGAGAAGGCTTTCCTGCACACTGACATACATGACTCATATGATAATAGGTTGAGACATCTTGCTTCCGACCAGGTCAAAAAAGGTATAAGAATGTGGTTATACTTTTTGGGCTCCGCCAATGACCAGACCGCAGACTGTCATGAGCAAGACTTAACACATGCTGTCTTTACACTACTGGCATCACAATTTTGAAGGTGATATGGCATTCTGGACTATTACTTGGGGTCCACTTATGCATTAAAACATTATCTAGGAAATAGGTTACCTGTTTGATAGTAATCTCATCTTTATTCACCAAGAGATGAAAATATTTCTCCAAACTGGTGTCTGTCTTCTGGGCCACAACCAGCTGGTTGTGACTAACAGCTAGACTTAATGACAAACTTCCACCAAGGGAATTTTGCTCTTTCATCTAGATATGAGCACTAGCAGTACGTGGTTTTCCAACCAGTTAGGGCAACAAAAGATTGAATCAGACCGATCCAGAACATCATAGCCTACCTTACATGACTGAGCTCAAGTGAACAGACAAGCAAGAAAGACATCAGTTAGACCATTAGAATCCTCTACAAGTACAGTGGTACCCCGCATTACGAACGCAATCCGTTCCAGTGGCGTGTTCGTTATGTGGGGAGTTCGTTGTGCAAAACACAATTTCCCGTAAACTTCTATAGGAAATTGTGTAATCCATTCCAGGACGCTGCGAAAAATCAAAAAAATTACTAAAAAATGAAGACACAGCACTGTTAATGGTGGGGGAACCTAGTAAAACATTCACCAAAGCAGGGAATGATGTTAGTTTTTTTCTTGGGGTTCACACTTCACAGAAACAAGGAACAAATTTGCAGTTTGACTTGCGAAAAAGTTGTCCTGCAACGAGAATACCTCCAATTTTAACCACCAGTAAACACACAGACACCAAAAACACACAGAAAAAAAATAACTAATGAAGAGAAACAACACAACATGATGCTTTGTCTTCATCTGAGACACATCTGGCCGGATTCAGCCATTTTTTTAACGTAAAACTCGATTTCGTTGTGTGAAACGCGTTCGTTCTACGAGTCACGCGCGCGGTCGCTGCGGCATTCGTTTTGCGGAACGTTTGTTCTGTGAGGCGTTCGTTAAGCGGGGTAGCACTGTAAATGTGTATCCAGAACTTCTAAAATGGGTAAAACTTTTCCCCCTTCAATATCGTGAACCGCCTTAACAGGGAAAGCATTGCATACAGCAACTTTGAACCTTCCTGAAAGCAACTCGGTTGACAGTTCAATAATGTGCAAAGGTACTTTCACATAACCCATGATTTGTCAGAAAGTAACATATCACCTAAGATAAATGATTGGGCAGCTCCAGTATTTCTTAAAATTGACAGGTGTAGCATTAGTGACACCCTGTAAATTAACGCTTCCTTTCAAAATAAAAGGCTGATAACATGGACCTAACTTGACCTCGTCTGACAGGATAGAAGCAACACCTAGGACCATAGACATATATAGATATCTTTATAGACCCACAGCAGAGCCTCTCGCAATATGGCGGCGACGTTGATGTACGATGCAGCTGGTCATGCGGCATCTGGTAATATTCTATATCTATGCCCAGGACCCACTAGTGCTACAGCCTTAGCCTGATTGGTGTATTTTGAATTTTGTTTATCCTGCCTTTCCTGTTTTCTCTTGCAGGACAAGCAGTTGGCAGTGATGTGACCCTTCTTACAACAAACACTCTACGGTTTCCTGAGTCTGAGAAAGTCTACTGTTTTGATCCAATTTTGCTCTGCCTTCAGATACATATTCTACTTTACTTGGCTTAAAAACCTGTTTGTGTGTGAAAAAAAAAAACATCTGAGAGGACGTGACACACTAGAAACAGCCTTTACATTCAAATACACTACAACATGCTCAGGAACACAGTTTAAACTATTCTTTATGGGACTCAATTAGTAACTTCATTTGCACTGCACCACTTCCTTTCTCTCACACAAACTTTACAATAGTCTTGGAATAACTGTTTCTAAGACTTCTAAAATGCTATCTATAAGATCATAAGCCTTCAAAATAACAGCTTTTATCACCTCATACTGAAGACTGTCACTAAGCAACAGATGAGTGTTCTTCACTGTGCCTTCCCTACTAGCTTACATTGTAAAAGTAATGTCCAAATATGTTAAAGCAATGCAATGCACTTACTAACATCCAAAGCAATTGCATGCAGATCACCAGGGCCAGTAGGCTGTATAACCTGTGAGAGAATGGCAGATGGCATTGGGGTAAGCAACTCAGAGAGATGAAGTGGCAACTGTCCGCTGCCGTAGAGCAATGACTCTCTGGTGACATCTGTTCCAGTGTCCAATCCAATTCACTAATGAAATGTACAAATGCTTCAAAATGAGATGTCTAATTTCTTTCTTTACCTCTGACCTCAACATCAGGATTTTAAAGTGATCAGCTTTCATTAGTAAACCATCCCTTCAGCACTCTCCAAGAGCCTCACAACTGGGAACATCAAAACGTTCTGCAAATTAAACATAGCCATGGTTATTTTAAGCTAAATGAGACTGGCTTAAGCCTACTGCTACACCACCACCAAAATGGTCTCAATTCCCAAGCAACCTGTTGGTCTAGTACTCCCCATATACAATGTGCCATACCTACCATCAGGCCACACACAACCAGAACCAGGATAGATAAAACAGTTCTGAATAAGCCCCCACCTGTCACATTCCACTTTTAAGGTCTAGGGGTGGAAAGGGGAGTAGCCTGGTTAGGCACGTGAGGATAGATGAATAAACACTTGTACAACGATGTATAGAGGCAATCCAATTATTCACTTTGCCATATTTATGAACAAGCAACAGACAAGCCACACCCAACAGATAATAACAAACCAGGTGCTCTTTTAACTGTGATGTCCCACCCCTCATGAGGAAATGATAATTCCTATTGGTGAGGCCAGACTGCCAGAAATGAAGTGTCAAGGAGAGACTTATTAGCCAAATCAGCACCTCTGAGGTAGAGAGTGGCAGAGAGAGAGAGAGAGAGAGAGAGAGAGATCAAAACACTTTACAGGCATGTAGCACTCACCTCTAAGAAGCACATAAGATGAGGAAGCATGTTTGTCCAAGAGCAAATCACATTGTACAGAGCAGTAAGGTTTCCTTTATTGCCTTTAAGACCTGATATGTGTAAATGACCTCTAATCTGATTAACTGTAATGTAGCTTACTACAAACAGTCTGAAACATTCATTTAACTTCAACAAGAAGGGTGGTCTTACAACATAGTTTCCTTATTTGGACTGAGGACTGAGTGGTATAGTTTAAAACTCAGCTTCTTTTGTTTAAAGAAGTGAGAAAGTGAAAGCTCTCTAAAACTATTTTTAAAAAAAGGCTAGAGGGTTCAGCAGGATTAGGAAAAGATTCACTTTCATAACTGTCTATAGACCCATAAATTTCACTGAGAAGAAGGGCAAAGCCTTAACTTTAATCACAGTAAATCCCTGTGTATGTCATCAGGTAGTAACATAATTACAGAAAGAAGTAAAAAGTTTATCATAAGAAACATCTAACACATCTTTTTTCTTTTTACACTAGTTTAGAGTGTCTTTTTATATTCAGTAAGAAATGTACTTTTTCTTTTGAAGAAGACAAACATTTTTAAACACATTATGTTGTGTGTTATTTCTCAGATTTACAAAAATGGATGCTTATTGTACCATGTTGCAACATAGGTGAGTGTGTTGTCTATGTATGTGTGTGTGTGTGTGTGTGTGTGTGTGTGTGTGTGTTGAGGGGGCCTTTGCATGATCTTACCAACGGCATCAGATAAGTCAGGATTGTCAGTGAGCTTCAGACTCACAGCAGCACATATAAGCTCCCAATCCTTGTGGGTGAGATCCATATTAGTGACAGTGGACACCTGTTTAATTTAAATCCCAACATTCTCCAAAAAACACCAACAAACCTAAATTTTCTTATTGTATCATAAAGTCTCATGTTGTATTGTTGTGTCGTGGCTAACAGGTGAGCCATGATACAATACATTAGTACATTCCATTAGGGCTAGTATAACTAGTATAACTTTTGATGGTGTTTCCTTTTTTTCCTTCACTCTCACACAACATGACATTTGATTCTGTAAGATGACAAAACATTAAATTTGTGCCTGTTGTACCTTAGTGAGCTTTTAGAAAAAAACACAGTTAGAAAAATCACTGCAGACAAAACCTCTCCGTAACCTTCAATAACATTAATATATCTTACAAACACCTCTCTAATTTTACTAACTCTAATTTTTAAATTACTTTTAATAAAATATTAATGGCTGTACTCACCGACCATACTTTGTCATCTATGAGTAATCATAGGTTTTTTCTTCATTTTTTTTTTTTTTAACTGATTTTTGGTCTTTGAGTTCATGTACTTAGACTTCACCAATCCACATGAAACTTGGCATGCACATTGAAATAGAATAAGAGGTTTGTGTTCCTAGGTGGGTGTGTCCCTTCATGCTAGCACACCCTGGACTGAGGTAAGCACAAAGCACTTTTTGGTCAATGGCTCGACAACAGTCTCACCAAAAATTACAAAAGTTGGCATGACTTGCTCATTATGATTAATTTCTGGAGCAGTGCTGCCAAGTGAATAACATCAGTTCAAAAATCTAGCACTTTACTAGCCAATATCTTTTGACATAAAGGTTCATGCTTCACAAAATTTGACATACTGCATTGTTACTACATTTTTTGGACGTATGTCATATTTAATGAAATTTCATCTATAGGGCTAAAATTTTGAAATTTAGTGTGGTAATTTGGTACACTTGGTTACACTTGTTCACATCTCCTGAAGTTCCTCCTAAAATAATTTGGCTCGCTCAACAAAATTGTCTCCAACAACCAATCAGAATTCAGTAGCTAATACGTGTGTGCATACTGTGAGCATTTTTCTTGATAAAAATTTTGTAGGCTCATTCATAAAGGCATATCAACGCTATTTACCCCGTTTTAAACAAATCAGCCATAAATGCTATAACATGTTTTCATCTGTTCCTCCGATGTGGTTTGGTTTGTCTTCATAATTCATCTTGCCTTTAAATTCTTATGTAACATTTACAAAATTCAAATTTCCACTAAGAAAAAAGTTTTAATAAACCTTCTCAATCTATTTTTACCATCAACAGTCACAATAAGACACATTAACTGAAACATAAAAGATCACATTACATCGTTTAAATCGTACTCATTCTGCAATGGTTATATTACACACCACAGCGCAGTATGTCTAGTTTTATATTAACTTACACTAAAAGTTAATGAAGTTTTTTCCTTGTCCTGTAAAGTGACATTATTGGAGACACAAAACTGAAATTAAAAACATTAACATAGTAAGGTAAGGTTCTCATTATTTTTGCTGGGAATGGAGGGCAATTCTTATTTTTGCAGTAGGTTAGTCAAAATGCATTGAATCGAGACATCATCAGATTGAAACAACTGAAGAATGAATTTTCGGATTCTTTACACCATTAATCAAAGTCTTTAAAACGTTTCTTTAGTTTGCTTGCTATTATTGTATTCATTGGAAGAAATATAATTCAAGTGCACAATTCCTGGAAGGCCAGTTTCCACTCTAGTTTGGTAGTTCCCATCATCATACAGACTTACTGAACATGGTAATTAAACGATGTGTCGAAGGTGTCCTCGAGCAGGGCAAATCACCAAACTGTGCTGGATGCAGACCCTCCAGGACTCAAGTTGTGCATCCCTGGCATAAACTAACTGATAAGATTAGAGAATGATAATGTTATTTATCTTTGATTCCCCAGTATAACAGCATTAGTCATAGACATTGTTTCACTTTAAATCCAGTGCGTGGGAGAACAGAGCCAGAACAACAAGAAAGACCACTGACCAAATACTGCTTTGTACAATGTCATCTTTGCTTACTTTCAGTAAAATTTAAAGTGCTGAGATTCATAATTTGGATGCGTTTTATTAATTCCAAGGACAGCAGAGGCTGTCAGCAGCACTCTAGATGCTATTGTGATCTGACTCAAGACTACTACAGGCTAAGGAAGAAATTTAAATCTGTCTTGACTGTTTATTTACAGTCAGACTTCTCATTAAAAAGTGTTGCAGCTGGGAAATTGTTTGTGCATATGAACACATTCAGAATTCTGAATGAAAAATTCTCTTAAAAAGAAGAAAAGTCGAAGTTTATTGTTTTGCCACTTGTTCTTATCCTCCTTATGCTTGTGTATGTTCTATAGGATATAAGTAAGACTCTCAGTTCTCAACACCTCTGGTAGGAACAGACTTGTCTCTAGACTTGATTACTGAAGCAGTGTGACTTGCACATGACTGTGCTCTTTAAAGTGTAGGTTTTTTACAAGAATTCTTAGTTCTTGAATTTGTCTGTGGAACTTGATATGAAGCTAGATCATTTATTCTTTACTGATGTATTTATTGAGGTTAGGATTGCATAGGTCATGTATCAGCTTTCAAAATCCCAGTTATAGATCAGAACACTTTTTGAGATTCCAACTGACACTTTAAAACTATCGCAATATCTGCCTTAGATTCAGTCTTAGCATCGTCTTGATGGGCGGAAATGAGGAAATCTGTTGAGAAACACAGAAGGACAGGCTGTAAATCCTGCCACATCAAGTCTTGGTGGTTATTAATTTGCTAGATGAAAATTATTTGATTGTATTTTATTATGAAGGGCTGATTATGAGACTCTCTTTGAATAGGGGATTTTGCTGCCTGCAAATTGTCATTGCCATTGTCATTCAACTGAGTAAACAAGTTTTGAGGCAGTCATGGTGACACTCAATGTTACAAGTGGATTAAAAAAAAAATACAATGCAAACATAAATTGGACTAATATAAAACTATATTCTAACAGAGTATGTCTGATGCCCCAGACATATAAACTTTGCTGCAACTTTGTGGTGATATAGCTTCTCCTAGTCCTCCTACTCCTAGATATAGCTTCTGCTATGATCATGAAGAACTGTTTCATATCTTAGGCAACACTGGAATTACTAGCCATGAAAACAGCATGAAGAGAGAAAACTCAGAGCGCATTCATATAATTCACTATGCAAATCACTGCACCAAAGCAATTACTGAGAAGCATCCATAGAAGAACCCAGATGCAAGAGGAAAAAAACTTGGGAACCTTAATGGACAACAAAAGTCACAATCAAGAGCACGGAAGAATATATTACAACCAACAAATGACTGAAGTTCTGGGCAGATGCAACACATAATAGAGCAAATGAAATCAACATGCAGTACAAAAATATGCAAACTTCACATGATGTAAAAGTTACTAATATAAGACTTTTTTTTCAGGAACCAAAAACTGTCCAATGAAATGTTCTTTAGGGAACCAAAAAATGTTCTTCTATGGCTTCACATAAAGAACCGTTTCTGGCACCTTTATTTTTAAAAGTAATGGTGCCTGTAATGGTAAAAACATTTAGATCCTGTTCTCTAACTGCCCCCAAATAAGGAATTAGAAATGGACTAATAGTAATCAAAACTCTTAAAATAACACCCAATGTAAAGCAATTATGCATTTGGGGTAGAAGGCATGCAGAAGACATATTTGAAACATTATGAGGAGGCTAACAAACACAGGTCTCTGGATGTAACCTAAGAAATTAAAATTAAAATATTAAATTATTGACTTGTTTGAGTCTTTCAACAGAACATGTGATGCGCACTACTCAGAGGGTTTAGCTTTTCAAGTGAGTGTGGATGGGGGTCAGGTTGCTGACATTCGACAAACACTACACATGTTAAAGGGTAATAACAGTACCTGAAGAATTGGTGTTTCAACCTTATGTGATGAAATAATAAATTAGATACACTCTTAGATCGTCAAAGAGCATCCAAGAAGGCACAATATTTATAATACTATTGTAATCCTCTTAAAAAATACTTATTTCTCAATAAATAAGAAAAATATTAAGTACTTTTCCTAATCATAATACACTGGCTTACTGGACATAAGTAGGCTAAAGCATATTAGTTTCAGAGAAGCAATATTTTGTTATGATATTGACAGCATTTGTGTATATATATACTGCATGTATGAAAATGATTTGTTTTTAATGTATTTTACATAGTGTACATTTCATGTAAATATGTCTTTGCAGCAGTAACAACTATTGGTAATTAATAATGCGATGGAGATAACAGTGTGACACACTACAAACTGAGTTCAGCATGCTGAGGATTTCACTGCATATGTAAACACAACTAGGAGTGGAACCACAGTGATAAAGGTGTCATGACTGATCACGTAAACACAGCTATTATGCAATTCACATCCAGGCAGAGGTTAAATAGGCAAATGAGCAAAGACATTGCAAATATTCACCCTGACTCATGTCTATGTCCATGCTCAAACATTTAGCAGCTCTGAAGAGAAGGACTTTTGCTATGAAGTCTGGATGGTACCACTCAATGCAGCGATGTGTAGCTGACCAGACTGCAGCTGTTACATCTGAGGACCTGGTGTGCTGATTTTTGTCAATATTGAATCAGAGATGGATGGTTTGCTTAACGAGGTTCAAGGATAAAAGTGACAGGGGTTTTACAAACAGCTGCTGGCCAGAAACAGGGTGAGACTTTGAACTGTGGCTTTGGATGTGTTCCTAAAAATAGAACTACCTCGATCATGCAAAGGTCCTGCTAGAAACAGAACAAATCCAATGGACAGAATGGGATGTGGTGATTTGACAGTCAACAGAGCAACTTGAAAAACTTGAAAATGTCCTAATGTAGCTTAATGGCTAAATTAATATATAAAAAAAACTACCATGAAACATAATCCTTAATACTTTATATAGAACCTAACTGCAGTGACTGCATTCCAAACTGGGTGGCTTGAACAAGTGTGATTCCATTAAGAAATACAGTATAGTAAATACTACAGTTACATAAATAGTTAGTAATAGTTATAGTTCCAGCTTCTTGTCAAGGAAGTTAACATGTGAGATTTTACTGTAATTATCTGTTATTTGTAGAGAATATTGGGAAGTGAGCGGTACTTGAGCCGTCTGTCTCTGAATATTGTTACGACGGTGTGAATTTCTTTAACATATCTTGCAATTTTGTTCATTTTTGTTCATTTTTTTATCTACAGTTCATTTCAAATAAGTAATTTTGTTTTACATTTGATATTTGTTTTCTTCCATCTTTGTAGTCCTAATGACTGATGCAGTGCATGTAACTGCAGCAAAATACTATTGTAAATGTACAGCTTATTTTTCAACAGCAAGGTACTGTAATTCTGTTTTACAATATTTGTAGTATTATGCATTGCATTGTGAGGAATATCAGATCAATATCACAATTTCCAGTACATAACTGCTTTTAATGGATTGTCTATAAAATTACAGTAATTCCTGATGATAAAACAGTGTAAACAATAAGAGAATGCAACAATTTACTGTGATAAAGGAATAGAGTAACAAGCTGTAGTTTACCTCTTTATGTTTACTGTGTGTACTGGCATCTGTGCTGCCAGTAATTTACAGTAAAAGTTTACAATATATTTCTTACAGTGCATGAAAAGAGTTTGTTGTTGTCTACAGGTATGTTGCTGTGTGCCTACTTAAACCAAAGTCTATCAAGTTTTTAAGCTAAATTTTAACATATTCACATTTTTCAAACTAGAGTGGAATGCCTCTGTGAATATGATTCTTAGCGACAAGAAATTTGGCAGAGATAAAGACGAAGATGTTATTGCTCAGAAGGCACCAGGTCCTCAACACTGAAAAAGTACAAAATGTGTTTATGATACAATATGCTTTTCACTTTAATACACCACTTCATCACTTGCTTTTTTGTTTAAAGTCTTCATCAGCCTAAAAAGAGTTCATTCAGGTGACCTAAAATAATATTCTAAAGTGTGGAAACAGCCAGACAGTTAAGTGAAGACAATGAAGAAGCAACTTATTATGTAAAGTGACCATACTTTAAACATATTGCTTACCATTTTTCATGCTTCTGTGGAGGAGTCAACATTACTATCCAGGCATCCAGGCACATCAAAAAAGGCAAAAAAATTCAGCTAGTTATGTCTTATAGAAAATATCCTGAAATCTATTCATTATATTAATAGGTTTTGATGCAACGTCAGTAAAATACTGTAGTTTTTGCACATACCATAGCTTTTGATATCTGTTTCTGTGAAGGTGATGTTTGTAAGTACCTAATATAACTCAAATGTTGCAGTTTTTTCATGTTGAGACCAAAGTTAGACTTCTGTGGTGACGTATGACATTTAAATAGGATGAAAACAAATGTCATGTGGCTGGAAGAATTTTTTCTTGAGATATTAAACCCTAAACATAGGTTCCCAGACAAGACATTCTAATCAGAAAACAAACATATTTTCAAAGTTTTCAGGAGAGTGGAGTAATGTGATAATGGTAGATATCAACCAAATCACTTTACAGACTTTGGTTTTAGGTCCCAAACAACAAATGAAAAATTAATGAACAAAATCATGTAGCAACAACCAAATCTGAATTGACCTGCATTTTATCAAAGGCATGGGAACAAAACTGGCCAATTTAATACTGAAGGATGAAGATAGGCCAGAAAATGGTCACTTGAAATGAAATTTTAGTGCATGATTGGTGCATAAAACTATGCAAATGTCATAAGTGGGGAAAAGATTTTTTTCTGAAGGGGAAAAATTATTTTGGGGAAAACAAAAAATTAAAGGATATAGACCCTGTCAGGTCCGGTTACTGATGAACCTGTTGTGTAGGGAGCTGATGAATGAGAGCTTGAGAGAAGAATATAAATGGCCCACTGTCTCCATCTTAAGTTGAAGTGGAGAATTCACAACTGCTCGCCAAGTGTTCTCTTTTACTTATACTTTTAAATACTACTAATTGCTACTTTTCTGCTCCTTTATATTTTCCCATGAGCCTGCCATAAAACTTAACTGAACAGCAAATATTTCTTTCTATTTCTCCAGGGTTGGGGGTTTGAATCCGGGTCCTGGCCTTATGTGTGTGTGAAGTTTGCATGTTCTACTCGTGGTGGTGTGGGTTTCCTCCGGGGTCTCCGGTTTCTCCCACAGTCCAAAGACATGCGTGTCAGGTGAACTGAGGATTCTAAATTGACCGTGTGCATGAGTGTGTCTATGTGTGCCCCGCCCAGTGTAAGTCCCTGCCTTGTGCCCGTAGACCCCAGGATAGGCTCCGGGTATCCGTGACCCTAGTAAGGATTAAGCGGTTACAAAAAATGAATGAATGAATGTCAGGATATGTAGTAATGTGCATGCTCTACAAATAATGTATTCTCATTATTAAGAACTTATTTCACATGGGACATATTACTGAAAGGCAGAACAATGATCCAACATATTTAACAATGTGTATGCAAAATGCATGTTATCAAGAGGTTGCAGCCTAATGAATATTTAAAAAACTGATGACTATAACATGACTATAAAATTGCTAAGCTATTTTTGAAAGCCAATGATGTAAATGTAGGCAGAAAATTAAAAGTTATTGAAATCAAATCAGATACTTCAAAATTACTACAAAAGCACCTGTTCTTCATAAATTGTATTTAATTAAATTCTGAATGGGCCTGTTGATAATTGTCCAACCATCCCACACAAACTGAAAGCATTTTTGAAAAGCTAAGGGGGGTCATATCCTCTCTAAGTGGATGCAGCACTGCTAGATGCAAAAATGCCAACATTCACTATGTCCAGAGGTTTGTAGACAATTTTTCTTCCTTAACCAAGTGTACTATTAGGAGCTTGTCCCCCCCATTGCTGCAGTAACAATCTCTATTCTTTTAGGAATGTTTTACTTTAGAGGTTGGAAAACTGCTTTAAGAATTTGATTGTTTTCGGCAATAAGAACGTTCATGAGGTGAGGTACTAATGCTGAATGATTAGTCCTGGAACACAAATGCCACGACAACCCAAAGAACACTCAAAAAACATTCAGACCCCAGAGAACACAGTTCTACTACTCCACAGTCCAGTGTAGGGGGGATTTACACCCCTCTAGCCGACTCTTGGCATTGGGCACGGAGACTCCTGAGACTCTCATTCTACTGACAGTGGAGACTAAACACCTTAAATTCACTAACTGGAATGAGATGGTGTCTTTGTGAGTGTAGTGTACTTAATCACAGAAATAAACAAATAAACTTAAAATAATATCACTTGAGCTGAAAATGAGTTTTTATGTAATTATTTTTTAATGTTTCAAAAAAAAAGTACAGCATGCTTCTTTTTCTGATTTTTTAAAAAAAATTATTAAATTAAAAATTAAAAATTAAAAAATAACCCCCACCGGCCTAAATAAAGAACAAAATAAATAAGAAATAAACATCGTTTAATTACTAAATAAATAATAATAATAAGCCATTTTTGCTATAATTTGCACACAAAAAAAACCC